>CM070783.1:109315679-109534886 GCA_036346955.1 Dipus sagitta
TGAAATCAAAAAATTCAATCCATAATTGGACTAACAGACAGTTCTCAAAAAGAGAAACAGGGCTGGAAAGATGGCTTAGCAGTTAAGGTGCTTGCCTGTGAAGCCTAAGGTCCTGTGTTCAACCCTCCAGGTCCCACGTAAGCCAGACACACATGGTGAAGCCAGTGTGCAAGGTGGCACACACATTTGGCATGCTAATTCTCTCTCCTGTGCACATGCATGGGTGTCTGCATGCTCTCTCATAAAAAAGTTAAACAGAGGGCTGGAGAGATGGCTTAGCAGTTAGGGTACTTGCCTGTAAAATCAAAGGACTAAGGTTCAATTCTCCAGACCCACATAAGCCAGATGCACAAGGTGGTGCATGTATCTGGAGTTCGTTTGCAGGGCTAGAGACCCTGGTATGCCCATTCTTTCTCATGCGCATGCTCTATCTGCTTCTTTCTCTCTCTCTCTCAAATAAATAAAGTAAAATAATTTTTTAAAAGTTAAACGGAAATGACTAGTAAACACATGAAAAAATGTACAACCTCACTAGCCATTAGAGAAATGCAAATTAAAACTACATTGAGATTTCTTCTCACCACAGTCAGAATGGCAGTGATTAAGAAAGAAAGTAACAGGGGGCTGGAGAGATGGCTTAGCAGTTAAGCATTTGCCTGTGAAGCCTAAGGACCCCAGTTCAAAGCTCGATTTACCAGTACCCACGTAAGCCAGATGCACAGGTGGCATATGCATCTAGAGTTCGTTTTCAGTGGCTGGAGGACCTGATGTGTGCATTCTCTCTCTCTCTGCCTCTTTCTCTATTGCTCTCAAATAAAAATAAATTTAAAAAAAGAAAGAAAATAGCAGGGACCTAGGTAGATGGCTCAGTGGTTAATGGCACTAGGTTGCAAAGCCTGCAAGCCGGGGTTTAAATCCACAACACCAACATAAAGCCGGATGCAAAATGGCACATGAACTTGAAATCTCAATATGTCTATGACAATGGGAGATGAAGACAGAACAACTCTAATGTTACTTTGCAGTGTAGCAGTTCATTTTAGAAGGAAGAAGACCTGTCTAGAAGAAGGTGAAGCATAGACTCCTCAAAGTTGTCCTCCACACACATGCTGTGGCATGCACCCCAATAACACACGAATAAATTTTTAAAAGAAAATAAAGCAGGGCTGAAGAGATGGCTTAGGGTTTAAAGGCACTTGCTGCAAAGCCTGACAGCCTGTATTCAATTTCCCAGTACCCATATAAAGTCAGATGCACAAAACAGTATAAGCATTTGGAGTTCTTTCCAGTGTGCCCATCTTTCTCTCTCTGTCCCTCCCTCCCTCTTTCTCTCTCCTTGAAAATAAATGAACATTAAAAACAAACCATTGTTATAACAAATGCTAGTGAAGACATGGACAAAAAAATACAGTGCTGCTAGGAATATAAACTAGTCCAGAAACCATGGAAATCTTTGTGTAGTTTCCTCAAAAAGTACCTGTCTTTGATAATGCCTGAGTCAATGCAACATCTGTCTGACCTTGGGGTATCTATGACTTCTGTATGACAATCTCCCATTCTTCCCTAATTTTGGACACACCGAAACACAGTGGTAATTATAGGAACTTGTATGTGGTTCAGATGACTCTGTACGTCAGAAATAAACTTTTACTGTGTTAAGCCACCAATGAAGTTTGTTCTGTATAATGAAGCCTTTAATACCTGGTTCAATCTCTATACTTTAAGCCACTGCTAGTTTGATATGCTCCTACTTGCAGCTGAAAGCATCCTAAATGATGCAGAACACTCAGCAACTTGACATGTAAGCAATTATTTCTGTAAAATGAGAGTTTCACTCATGATGTAAGGATATCTTTATTTATTTGTTTGTTTGTTTATTTTGGTTTTCTGAGGTAGAGTCTCACTCTAGCTCAGGCTGACCTGGAATTCACTATGTAGTCTCAGGGTGGCCTCAAACTCATGGCAATCCTCCTACCTCTGCCTTCCAAGTGCTGGGATTAAAGGCACACGCCAGTATGCCCAGTAGGATATCATTTAAAAAAATATTTTTATTTATTGATTTGCAAGCAAAGAAGGTGAAGGAGGGAGAGAGAGAGAGAGAGAGAGAGAAAGAGAGAGAGAGAGAGAGAGAGAGAGAGAGGCGGGGGGATAAAAGAGAGGCAGTCAGAGAGAATGGGAACACCAGGGCCTCCAGCTGCTGCAAAAGTTCTTCAGATGCATGTGCCACTTTGTGCATCTGGCTTTACATGGGTACTGGGAAACTGAACTCAGGTCCTTAGGCTTTGCAGGCAAGTGCCTTAACCACTGAGAAATCTTTCTGGCCCAATGATATCATTTTTATTTTATTTATTTATTTTTTATTTTATTTGCTTATTTATTTTTGTTTTTTGAGGTACGGTCTCACTCTAGCCCAGGCTGACCTAGAATTCACTCTGTAGTCTCAGGACCATCTCGAACTCACGGTGGTCCTCCTACCTCTGCCTCCAGAGTGCTGGGATTCAAGGCATGCGCCACTATGCCCAGCTTAACTAACATTTTTTTTAATTTTTTATTTTTTTATTAATTAGTTTTGTATTCAGCAAATACAGTCAGTTTGGTACCATTATTAGGCTCATCCGTGGCCTACCCCCTCCCCGTGGCCCCTCCTTGTTAAGGTATATGGGTCATGCATTGAGGAGTTAGCCCACAGTTATGGTTAAGATAAATGTCTCTGCATATCATGACCCAACATGTGGCTCTGACATTCTTTCCGCTCCCTTTTCCTCAAAATTTCCCTGAGCTATATTGGGTTCATTTTTGGTCTGCTTCAGTGATGAGGTGTTGGGGGCCTCTGGGTCTCTGGCTCTCTGATTTGGTAGGAGTTGATTTTTCTCTGTGTTGATCTCCTTCACCCTTGTGCTGGTACCCGGTTTACCAAGAAAACAGCACCCTTGCTTGTTTCGCCAATTTTTCTTAGTTTCATCCGGGGCCCTTTGGAGGTATGATGGGGTGGCTCTCTCCTTAGGGTCTACATCTATCTGAAAAAGAGAAGCAGATTCTCCAATGGAGAGTAAGTTAGCACCAGGACAAATGAGATAACCTTACTTTTTTATACAGAATTTAATAGGTGTAGGCCCTCTTGTAGCCCACGATTGATGGTAGCTTGATATTGGTGAGTGGGCTTATGTTTGGATATGGTTCTGACTTGTTTCCCAGCTCCAGCTATGGGTTCCATACCACTGAGAGGATCAGTTAGCCAAATCAAGAGCAGTTGGTTCCCCACCATGGCTGTGTGCCACTATTGCACTTGTGTGGGCATCACAACAGGTTACTTGCTGCTAAGTAGGTTAGACCATGAGTTCCTTGCACAGATATTGCCTATATTGTTAGGGCCTTTGTTGAATATCAAGTAGCTATAGTTTCTTGACCCAAACTCTGGGTCCTCAAGTCTATTCCATTGGTCTATACTCCTGTTTTTATGCCAGTACCATGCTGTTTTTATTACTACAGCTTTGTAATATAGCTTTAGATCAGGCATGGTAATGCCTCCAGAGGTATTTCTTTTGCTGAGGATATGTTTGGATATGAGAGGCCTTCTGCCTTTCCATATGATATTTGAGATCATTTTTTGTATCTCTGTGAAGAACACTGCAGGGATTTTAATTGGAATTGCATTAAATCGGTATATTGCCTTTGGTAGGATTGCCATCTTCACAATGTTAATTCTGCCTATCCAGGAGCATGGGAGGTCTTTCCATTTTCTCAAGTCCTCCTCAATTTCTTTTTTGAGTGTTTTTATGTTTTCATTGTATAGATCTTTCACTTCCTTGGTTAATGTTATTCCAAGGTATTTTTTTTTTTTTTGTTATTGTTGTTGTTGCTTTGGAAAGTGGGACTATGTCACTTATTTCTTTCTCTGTATCTTTGTCATTTGCATATGGAAAGGCTACTGATTTTTGTGCATTGATTTTGTATCCTGCTACTTTGCTCTAGGAGTTAATCACCTTCAGGAGTTTTGGGATGGAGTCTCTTGGGTCTCTTACATATACAATCATGTCATCAGCGAATTGAGCTAACTTAACTTCTTCCTTTCCAAATTGTATCCCTTTTATTTCCTTCTCCTGTCTTATTGCTTGAGCTAGGACTTCCAGTACTATATTGAAAAGCAGAGATGAGAGTGGACAACCCTGTCTTGTTCCTGATCTTAATGGGAATTCCTCCAGTCTCTCTCCATTAAGTATTTTTTGGGCCTTAGGAGCTTTGTATATTGCCTTTATTATGTTTAGATATGAACCAACCATGCCAATTCTCTCCAATGTTTTGATCATGAAGTGATGTTGTAGCTTGTCAAAGGCCTTTTCTGCATCTATCAAAATGATCATGTGGTTTTTATGTTTAACCTTGTTTATGTGGTATATTACATTGACAGATTTCCGTATGTTGAACCACCCCTGTGTTCCTGGTATGAATCCTACTTGGTCAAGGTGGATAATGCTTTTGATGTGTTGTTGGATTTTGGTTTGCAAGGATATTGTTCAGGATCTTTGCATCTAAGTTCATCAGGGAAATAGGCCGGTAGTTTTCTTTTCTTCTGGCATCTCTGCCTGGTTTTGGAATTAGGGTGATACTAGCTTCATAAAAGAAGTTGGGTAGCTTTCCCTGTTCTCCAATTGTGTGGCACAGTTTGAGGAAGATTGGTTTGAGTTCTTCCATGAAGATAGAAGATAGGTTTGATAGAATTCAGCTGAGAAGCCATCTGGTCCTGGACTCTTCTTTTTGGGGAGGTTTTTTTTTTTTTTATTACTTTTTCAATCTCCATGAGTGTGATGGGTTCATTGAGGTGATTAATCTGCTCTGAGTTTAGCTTTGATAGATGGTATGCATCCAGGAATTTATCCATTTCCTCCATATTATCCAGTTTTGTGGAGTAGAGGTTTCTGAAATAAGTCCTGATGATTCTCCCAATTTCACTTATGTCTGTTGTGATCTCTCCGTTTTCATTTTGAATTTTGTTAATTTGAAGCTTCTCTTTTTTTTGCTTGATCAAACTGGCCAGGGGTTTGTCAATCTTATTTTTTCAAAGAACCAGCTCTTTGTTTTGTCAATTGTCTAAATTGTTTCCTGGGTTTCCAATTCATTAATTTCTGCTCTGATTTTAATTATTTCTTTTCTTCTGGAGCTCTTTGGGTTGGATTTTTCTTGCTTTTCCAGTGCCTTTAGGTGGATGGTTAGGTTATTGATTTGGGATCTCTCTGTCTTTTTTATGAAGGCACTGAGTGCTATGAATTTTCTCCTAAGGACCGTCTTCATTGTGTCCCATGAGTTTTGGTACGATGTGTTCTCATTATCATTCAATTCTAGAAATTTTGCAATTTCATTTTTTATTTCATCCACTATCCATTTATTGTTTAAAAGTGTGCTGTTCAGTTTCCAGGTGCCGTTGGGATTCTTGGTGGGTCTTTTGTTGTTGATTTCTAGCAATATAGCATTGTGATCTGATATAATGCAGGGAATTATGTCAATCTTCCTAAATATGTGGAGGCAGTCTTTGTGACCCAGTATATGGTCTATTTTAGAGAATTTTCCATGGGCTGCTGAGAAGAATGTGTAGTTGGTGGATTTGGGATGGAAAGTTCTGTAGATGTCCATTAGGTCTAAGTGATCTATGGTTTTGTTGAGCTCTCTTACTTCCCTGTTGAGTTACTGTTTGGATGATCTGTCTATTACTGATAATGGTATATTGAAATCCCAGCTATGATGGTGTTGGTGATTATTTCATTGTCAAGTAGGTTTTGTTTTATGAACTGTGGTGCCTCTGTGCTTGGTGCATACAGATTTATGATTGTAATATCCTTTTAATGGATCATTCCCTTGATAAGTAGGAAGTGGCCTTCTTTGTCTTTTTTGATTACTTTTGGTTTGAAGTCTATTTCATCCGATAATAATATAGCAATGCCTGCTTGTTTCTTATTCCCATTTGCTTGGAATATTGTTTTCAACCCTTTCACCCTGAGGAGGTGTCTGTCTTTAGTGGTGAGGTGGGTTTCTCCAAGGCAACAGATTGAGGGGTCTAATTTTTTGATCCATCCTGTTAGCTTGTGTCTCTTGATAGGTGATTAAGGCCATTAATATTTAGGGTAATGACTCTAAGATTTGATTTGATCCCTGACATATTGTGATGGTATATGTGGGTTGGTGTTTTCATGGACTTTGAAGTTTTTTGTGCCTACTCTGAGTTTGGTTATTATGATCTGCATCTTGTAGGCATTTGAGTTTGATTATTTGTTTCTTCTCTGTGGAGAATTTCCTGAAATACTCTCTGTAGGTTTGGTTTTGTGTTCATATAATTGTAAAGCTGAGTTTTGTCATGGAAAGTTTTTCTTTCACCATCTATTATGAGGGATACTTTTGCTGGGTAGAGTAGTTTGGGTTGGAAGCCATAGGTTATTAGACTTTGCAATGTTTCATTCCAGGTCCTTCTAGCTTTCAGGGTTTCCATTGAGAAGTCTGAAGTAATTCTGATGGGGTTACCTTTGAAAGTGGTGGGCTGTTTTTCCCTAACTGCTTTTAGGATTTTCTCTTTGGTGTCAATGTTTAGAGTCTTAATGACAATATGTCTTGGAGAGTTTCTCCTTTGGTCCAGTCTGTTTGGAGTTCTGTTGGCTTCTTGTATCTTGATGGGCCTTTCTTTTAAGAGACGGGGGCAGTTTTCTTCAATTATTTTGTTAAATAAGTTCTCCATGCCTTTGGTCTGAATTTCTTCTCCTTCTGGTATTCTAATGATCCTGATATTAGGACACTTAAGTGTATTTCATAATTCCCTCATGTTCTGTTCACAGGAACTTTTGAACTTACTGAAATTTTTGAACTCTCGAACTGTTTCTTCCATCTTGTCTTCCAGATCAGAGTTTCTATCCTCCATATGGCTGACTCTATTCTTGAGAGCTTCTAGAGAGTTTTGGACTTGTTCAATTAAATTTGCATTTTCTACTACTTTTCTATGTATAATTTCCATCCCACTGTCAAGCTCCCTTTTCACATCATTTTCTGATTTTCTTGATGATTCTTGGAATTCATCCTTGCATTTCTTTATGTCTTCATTTAGCATAGCCATCTGATTTTTCAGGTCTTCTTTTTTTTCACTCTCCCTCAAATCTCTTAGCTCTCTTTGAACTCCTTCCATTTTCTTATCTATTAGGTCTAGTTTAGTGATGGCAGCAGCCACATGATTATCGGTCCTTTGTTGCTTTTCTGCAAATTCTACCAGTAGCTTGGTCAGGGTTGCATTGCTCATAGCTTCATTTTGGTGTTCTGATCCTAATGATTCTTCTATGTTTTGATTAGATATGTTCATTATAGGACTGGGTGGTCTAACTGGGTTTTCTTGCATTTGATTTTTCATGTTATTTCTTTTGTGCTGTGGTCTGCCCATGACAGTGTATGGGCACACAGGTGGGTGGATCAGCCTGGGCTCAAGCACAATGGGAATCTGAGGCAGCCTGAGGCAGTTGCCAAGAAGCCTGGGCTTTGGCTGTCACTTGCCAAAGCCACCTGATCTACTGCCTGGCTGGGGGGCCAAAGTTACCTGATCTCTCAAGTGGTAATGCGCCAAAGCTGCCTGTGTTTGAGATAGGAGGGACACTGAGGCACCAAGCACTGAAGCAGCCCAAACTCTGTTGTGGGAACACTGGGACCTGGAAGCAACCTGCGTTCCCCTGCCACAGGACAATGGTGGAAGGCCGGCATGGCAGACAGGTAGGGGATGGCACCTGAGCTGGTGCAAGCGACACAGTCTGAGCTTTCTTGGCAGTTGCTGTGGGCCTGGACTCACTGAACATGTGGCGGCAGGAGCAGTAGGTGAGCGAGTGGGTGGAACACTATAAGCTTCCACACGCAGGGTTTGATCGGTGGGTGGGGTGCCATGGATATGGCGGCTACTTGGGGGGAGGGATGGGCTACCCACCCGCGAGGGGATCAGCAATTCCCTGTTTTTCCCCCCTCTGTGCCCTCCCACTGGCAATCTATTGGAGATTACTCTCTCCTAAAAGACCCAGTGAACCCTTAATGTCTTGCCTTTTTTTCCCCAGGATTTGCAGCACAGCTAGGCAATCACCATCTTGGCCGGAAGTCCAGATATCATTTTTAGCTGCCCAGCTTCCAGTTTCTTTCTAGTTATAGCATCCCAATTTGGCTCAAGAAAAATATTCTGTGATCTGTGTATGTCTTTTTCTTGGCCCTTACTTTTAACCATAGAAGACTGCTTTCTGTAAACTTCTAGGGCTCTCTAACTTAAAATCTTGTGTCTGGCTGTGATCATAAAGCACCAAAAATGTCTTAGAGTTAATGTCCCAGAAGTCTTCAACAAATCACATAAAGGAATATGGTTAAAAAGCATCTTAATTTCTTTACCTGTCAGTTGAGATAACTGATGAACATTCCAACTTTGAAAACATCATTTATTGACCTCTCTCCCCTCTGTGCCTCTTTCCCATTTGCTCATGAGTACCTATTTCAGATTTGGCTTGGGTTAACCAAGACAACATTATTCCCAAGTGACCCATTTTTATTTACTTATTTACACAATGTATGTGCTTGTGGGGGTGGGGTGCACTAGGGCCTCTTGTACTGCAAATGAATGCCAGTGCTTACACCACTTTTTGTGGCATGTTAGATGGGTGGCTTGGGAATTGAACCTGGGCCATCACATGTTGCTTGCAAGCATCTTTAGCTTCTGAGCCATCCTCCCAGAAATTACCCACCCACTTTTCCAAAACAGAGTCTTGCTGTATGAAACACTGGTCTCAAATATGCTACCTTTAGCCTTGGTACTGCTGGGATTTCAGCATGCATATCCATACCTGACTTTCAAATGAATCCAATCATTTTAGGGCTATCAATCAAGGTACACCTGCTTTGTCTTTTGTGTCTGACTTTTGCTTCCTTTTAATTTTATTTTTATTTATTTATTTGAGATAAAGAGAGAGAAAAAAGCAGAGGGAGAAAAAAGCAGAGAGAGATGGCAGCTGAGAGAATGGGTGTACCAGGGCCTCTAGCCACTGCAAATGAACTCCAGATACATGTGCCACTTTGCGCATCTGGCTTTGCATGAGTCTTGGGGAATTGAAACTGGGTCCTTTGGCTTTATAAGCAAGTACATTAACTGCTAAATCATCCCTCCAGCCTGTGTCTGGCTTTGGAATGGAATCATATGTATTATGTTCAGAAGCTTTTCATATCCTCCATGGATTCCTGAAGTTCTTTATGACACATGCCTTTTCTGAGTCAGTTATCCCATGCAGTGAGTTACTGCATATCTATTCAATAAACTCATTTTGGAATGAGATAGCTAGAATTGCTTTCTATAACTCAAGGTAAAAGAAACCAATGAATATAAATGATATATTATGCTTTTTTCAGGTAGCAAATTTTGTGATAAAAATGAATGAATTATAAAAAGTATGAGAACCAAGTGCTATATCATAAATATATCATAAAACCAGTCTATAGAAATTACCTTAGAATATTAATGTTTTCACATTTTTTCACATTGTACTTTTAAATAGTACCTCTGAGTGGTAAGAATATCTTTATAGTACTTCAACACAATTCCATACGAGTCAAATTGTTGTCGATGTAGAAGATAAAGTAATTTGATAATGAGAAGGGGCCACTGTGATGCTTGCTTTTTGTTTTGGTGTGCCTATTAAATTCTCTATCCAGGGATGTATCTTTAATTAAACATTTTTAGGAGTGAAATGTTATAAAGAAATTTCTACGTAAAGATATCTATAATGCTACAATAATACAGGAAATCTTGTTTATTTACATTAATCTTATATAACTAAACATGAAAATTCATAAGCACAGCTATTCAAATGCAATTTATTGAAGGCCTTCTAGGCCAAGTATGGTGGCACATACCCAGCAATTGGGAGGCAGAGGTAGGAAGATCACTGTGAACTCAAGGCCAGCCTAAGACTACATAGTGAATTCCAAGTCAGCCTGGTCTAGAGGGAGACCCTACCATAAAAAAAAAAAAGACTACAGTTCTCAGCGTGAAGGAGAGAGATGCTGAGGATACTCAACACATACCGAAGCAGAAATCCAAAGACTCCTGAGAACGCATGACTGAAGTAGATTTAAAACATACCCACCAAGGCTCAAGAAATTTTGTGCAAGAAGGGGTGGAAAAATTGTAAAAAACATGGGGTGGGAGAGAATATCTATAGGCATTTCCCCCTACCACAATGACTGACTGCTGCTCTAACAACTCATAACCCACAACCCCCTGGAGAATAGCAGCAATTTCACTGATGAGGGTCCCCTGAGGAATGGGGCCAGGAAGGAGGGAAAAGATGCTACCAACATATGATGTATCCATACAAAGTATGTTCTTAATTTAAAATAAAAGACTTCTAATACCAAATTTAGGACAATTTGAGCAACAAAATAGTCATGGATTATAACCTCCAAAATAAAACAACTTTATTCATAAGCCCATGCTGATGTATACAAATGAATACATTAGAATTAGAGATTAGAATCTGTGGTTGTTTGACTAGATGGCTCCCAGTATATTTAGTGTTTTACTAGTTTGTAGTTTGCATCTTTAGACACCTGGCTAGAGGCAGTTTCACTGGCTGGATCTTAGAGTCCAGCCTAAGATCCAGCATATCTGAAGATATGCAAACTGCCTGGTTCCAAAGTATGCTGTGTGGTTGTGGCTTTTGGCTTTTTGGGCTTGTGGCTTCTCACTCTCTGCTTGGACTTGTGAAGGCAGGCCAGCTTCTTCTGCCATTTGGAACTTCCTCCTGATCCTTAAACTTCAGAAAATCATTTGCTCCATAAATCTGCCTGGTCTAGAAGTTCATCTCAACAAACCTAAAACTGTCTGCTACAGAAGTTGTTACCAGCAGTGGAGTGAGATAAACCTGACCATGTGGATTTTGGTCTTTTAGAACTTTAATGCAACAGGCATGGCCTTGGCACTTGTAACCAAAGATGCCTTCTGGAGTGGTAAGCTAAGTATTATGCACTATTGTGAGAGTTTGAGAATGCCAAGTGCTGACAGTACTGAACTTAGAGGCTTGGCTTATGAGCTTTCTAAGGGGAAGAAAAGACTGCAGAAGACTTTGTTGGAACTGGGCTACTGGCATAAGTACTGACTGCATTCTGCTGCCCAGACCCAGAGAGTTTGATCAAGGTTTAATTTGTAATGGGCTGATGTGATTGCTAAAGATATTAGACTGAGAAATTCAATATTTTAACTTGGAAAAACTCAAGCAAGTTTAAAATTACTGGCATTGAGACTGGTTTTAGGTTACTGAAGTTGCTATTGTCAAACACATTAGCAATCTTAAGGAAGATGGCCCAACTGCTTTATATTAAAACAATGAAAAAAATGTCAGAAAAAAGACTATGCTAGAAATACAAAGTCCTTTGGGATGAGTTGACTGAAGAAGGAACCTACTTTTCAAGGTTACGATTTATTTTGTCCATAAATTAAGAATACGGCTGTGTCCTGTATACCTGGTATTAGATTTGGAAGCATGAAAAATGTGTGGAATGGTCATAAAGTGCACATGGTTCCAGGAGCTGATGATGAGATGTGGAATGATGCAGGGTGTGATGACCCTGATAGGCTGAAGGAGCTTTTGGAAGATGGACTGTGGTTTACATGGAGACCTGAAGACATTTTGGATATACAAGGACTATGCAAGTGCTACCATGGAGGCTGGTAGCTAAGGATGGAAGTTTACCCTGGTACTTAGCCCAGCAAGAGGAGTGGAACTGGAAAATCTGGAGACAGTCAGCCTGGTTGTGCTGGACTTGAACTGCAGAAGTTTGATGTTTGTTGAGTTTACATTGTTCTACTCTCTCCTTGCTATGCCTTATACCAGTTGAAAATGTTTACTCTGTGCCTTTATCTGTTAAAAGTATTTAACTTGTTTGATTTTACAGGACTCACAGCTAAGAGAAAACCTTAAATCTCAGAGGAGACTTGGGACTTTAAAACTATCTTAAGTTGGTCAAAATGGTGGGAACCTTTAAAATTAGAGTAAATGAAATTTACATTGTGTGTGATGGTTTTGAATCTATTGGGGCCAGGGGCAGAATGTGGTAGTTTGAATAGATGGCCTCCAATATATTTAGTGTTTTATTAGTTTGTAGTTTGCATCTGCGGTCTCTCTGTCTGTCTGTCTCTCTCTCCTTTCTCCTCTCTCTCTGCTTGGACCTGTGAAAGGAGGCCAGCTTCTTCCGCCATTATGGAACTTCCCCTGGATTTGTAAGCTTCAACAAATCCCTTCCTCCATAACTGTACATGGTCTAGAAATTCATCTCAACAAAACTAAACCTGTCTACAACAGAATCCAAATTTATTTAGAATGATGAAACTATTAAATCATCATTTTTTAAAACTTATCATTTGATAACATTAGAGTAATAATGATTTTACTGAACAATCATTAATGAGTGTGATCAAAAAGAGGGTATTTACATAGCCACAAATATTTTACTAAAACACACATATCAAATGTTAAGAGTAAATTGTTAACATTTTAGTGATGAAACTTGGAAGACTGTTTTATATAAGTGACCTAAGTTAATATTGTCAATAATGAAACAAAATGGCATTGTATGCCTTTTGAATTGCTATGTTGAAAAGCCGTGATGATTGCTTTTATGTATCAATTAGACTGGACCATGTGGTACCCAAATAGTTGTTTAAACAGTATTTCTGGGTATGTCTTATGCATATGTCTGGTAAGGTTAACATTTACATTGATAGACTGAATAAAGGAGATACCTCTTCCCAATGTAGATGGTTCTCTACCAATTTGTCAAAAGCCTGCCTATGAAAAAAATGGCTAATTCTTTACACTGCCTGTTTTTAACCTGACAATGGCCTTCACCTGCCTTTGAACTCAAACTTGAGCTAGAACTCAGATGATCAACTCTCGTATTTCTCAGGCCTTTCAATGTTTAGTGGTACTATCACCGTCAACTTGTTTGGGCCTGCAATAGTGATGGTTTGAATGTAAAATGTCCCCCATAGGCTCTCATATTTGAATACTTAATCCCTAGCTGTTTATGCTGTTTGGGTAGGTTTTTGACCCTTTCGGAGGTGGAGCCTGTGGAAGGAAGTGTGTCACTTCAGGTAGGCCTTGAGGTATGATTTATAGTCAATCTCCACTTACTGTTTTCTCTCTACTTACTCCCTGCTGTTGTGATAGTTTTCCTATTCCTGCTATGCTTTTCCCCCATGATAAACTACCTTCTGGAACTGTAAGCTCAATTAAATCCTTTTCCTTTCATAGGTTGCTTCTGGTGAGCTATTTTGTCCTAGCAATGAAAAAGTAACTCCATGATCATATGAGCCAGTTCTAACATCTCACATGTCTCTATTATCTATTTTTTAAAATTTATTTTGAGAGAGAGAGAAAGAGAAACAGGTAGAGAGAGAGAATGTGCATGCCAGGGCCTTCAGCTGCTGTGAACAAACTCCAGAAGTGTGCACCCCCTTGTGTGTATGTGCAACATTGCATGCTTGTGTCATTATGCATCTGGCTATGTGGGACCTGGAGATTCAAACATGAGTTCTTAGGCTTTGCAGGCAAGCATCTGAACCACTAAGCCATCTCTCCAGCCCTCTGTTATCTACTTTTTATTGGCCATGGTTCACTGAAGAACTGTAACTTATTATTAGATTGTTTCAAACAACAAAAAATAAATAAAATAATAGAAAATTATACAAAATTGTACTAACATAGCAAGTGGAGATGGAAGACACACAAAGGAGTAAATGTAAAAAATATTCAGAATGTTGAGTAGGCCTTCTGACAGTACATTATGCTCAGCACAAGCTGTGCTCTCACTATGAAAAATGAATGGAAATAAGAAAGAGATACAAAAACGAAAAAGGCATGAATAGGTATGTAAAATGATCACTTATTCCAAGAATAACTATCAAAAGAATTCAAAGAAAAAACTTTATTGAAGATCTTGGAAATATTAAGAAAAATGTAAATGGGAAATAAGTGAAAAATTTTGACATATGATTTCCTTCCTCTGTTAATTTGATAATAAATTGTATTTTTCTATAGATGAACATATTCTATTTCTTTTAATAACAACTAATCTGCCTGTAACTCACTAAAACCTGCAACTGTGAGGGCAATGAGCTTGTCTTTAGGGCAGGAATGCCAATATTGCATTTGACTTACTTTTGGAAACAGTTCCTGCTTTCCCTCCCCACACCAGGGAAGGTCTCTGCTTTGTCTATCCTTTTTTTTTTTCTGTTCTTTTTGGATGTCCATTCACTTTCTTCATGGATTTCTGAAGCTCTTCCTCTCCCTACTTAGAATAGTACATTTTTTTTCTTATTCTGACTCTCTACTTGGCTAAGTCACCTAGAAGTAGCCTCTATTCTGCCATCTTACCTGGAAGTTTGTGTTTGCCTAGTTATGATGATACTGAAATCCTTGATATGTTTGGGGAAGTTTATTGTTATTTTAAGATGTTCTGTGAAAGCCAAGATGGCTCTTTGGTGGGCCATAGGATTAGATGATCAATATATCAAACAAGAACCATTTGCAGGGAAGATCCTAAGGTAGAAGACCAGGCAGTTGGAATTAAAGCTGAATAGTAGTAGAGAATGCATCAAAATGGTTAACTCAGGCAGAGATAAGAGAATCACTGTGAGTTTGAGGCCAACCTGAGAAAGTAAATTCTAGGTTAGCCTGGGCTAGAACAAGACCCTATCTTGAAAAACTGGAAAAAAAAAGTTAACCTATAACTTGGATTTTCCAGTCCTAATATTTTTATGGGATGTCTTGGATTCTTAATAATTCAGAAATTTGAGGTAGACTCGCTGGCAGTGTTTCGACAAAGTAATGTGGAAGGAGTTAGTAATGACAAAGTAATGTGGAAGGCTCTAAACAATGGGGGTAATATCAGAATTAATTGAGACCACCACTCTGTCTGTTTTTCTGATAGGCCCCAAGGGACAATCCTTTCATTAAGAAGTACACCAAAGATGGAGATACAAGTATCACAGGGAAATGAACTGATAATTGTCCTCATGCTAGTGTTGACAGTGAGATACCAGAATAGTATTGAGCTTCCCCATAACCATTTGTAAATTGTGGTTCTAGTGATGCAAAGACCGAGTGGCTATGATTACCATAAGGAGAGTCCAGGTGCCTTGCCCCCAAGGTGACATAGACAAGCAAGCATCCAGAGCAGTGGTAATCAAACTGTGGCTCTAAGCTCACCAGCTTGGGCATCACCTGGGAACTCAGTTCAAATGAAAGGTCTCAGCTACCCCCAGACCCAGATAAATTTTGGGCACATAGCATAGCACAGCAGTCAGAGTTTTAACTTGCCCTCCAGGTTATTTAAATGCCTGCTAAGGGCTGAAATACAAAATCAATCTAAAATAATAGAGAACTGAAGAACATTAGGAGAAAATATATACTAGAGTGAAAATTGTGATTTCCAGTCATGAGATTAATATCTATTTACAAGTCCCACAAGTTAATGGGGAAGCTGGTGCCTCACAATACCACAACAAGCTTGGCAATTTTTTTCTTTTTCTTGTTCAAATTTGCCACATAAATATGGACTTAAAAGGACTATCTAGATTTTTGTTTTTGACAGGATCCCACTATGTAACCCAGGTTGTTGAAAACTAGGTGTTCCTGTCTTAATCTTCTGAGTGGAAGGGTTACAGATGTGTATCACCACACTTGGTTAAAACCTAGACTTGTTTATGACTAGGACAAGGTCATGACTGATACTAATACCAGGGGAGTCAGAGCATCACCATGGTCTTCCATTTGGAAACTTATTTCATGGATAGCAGATTACAAATATGGTTTGGACTCAACCTATCTCAAAATGGATCCACAATATCTAAGAACTCACCCCATGATTATTTTTCTACTCTCTGAATACAAAATGTGAAAGGTATACTTAGAACTTGACTATTGGTTTCTTGATCTATTACGTAAGGCACATAGAAAAGACAAGTGTTAGCCTTTAAAGAATAAATTCCACCCCCCACCTTTCAGGCCAAGATAGTATATCAAAAACAATATCTTGCTGGGTGTGGTGACACACACCTTTAATCCCAGCACTTGGGAGGCAGAGGTTGGAGGATCACTGTGAGTCTGAGACCACCCTGAGACTACATAGTGAATTCCAAGTCAACCTGGGCTAGAGTGAAACCCTACCTCAAAACAACAACAACAAATCTCCCAGGAAAAATTATAGAAATTAGTTTCAAGAGATTCTAAATGATATTTTATTTTTATACTTTTCTGCTTCAGTCCTTTGCCCTCATTCTGGCTTCCTGAAAATGCTATTTCAATATTCAGTAACATATTAGCAAATTAAACTTTCCTGTAGGTACTTTTTCAATGCTCATTTATTACCATGTTAACTTTTCCAGTTTTAAAGTGATTCATGAATTCATATATACAAAACATAACACTTTCTGTTTTGCTAATTTTAACTACCAGCTGTGCTATGTTTCTTCCAAATTGTTTGGACATCTGGAAGAAAACCAATATATTTTAATGCCTTAAAACAGCTGATGGCTCCATAAAGACAAGTCCTTATTGTCATAATCCTAACATCCAGCTAAGTACATGGTCCAGAGGGGTTGCTAAGTAAATTTCTATTAAGATCTCCAAGAAGAGGTCTAGAGAGATGGCTTGGCAGTTAAGATACTTGCCTGTGAAGCCTAAGGACCCAGGTTTAATTTTCCCCAGTACCCACATAAGCCAGATGCACAAGGTGGAGTTCATTTACAGTGGCAGAGGTCCTGGTGGCCATTTTTTTCTCTCTCTCTCTCTCAAATAAATAAAATACTTTAAAAAAATCTTCAGAAAGGGTTAGCAGTGGAAACACATGCCTATAATCTCAGAGAAATGATTGTGAGTTCAAAGCTAGCCTGAGCTGTATATAGTAAGACCCTGTCTTACAAAGTATTCATAAAGGCATGCTATTCAGGGGAAGACAACTAATGTAGGGAATGAGATTATCTTGCCCAGGTATTTTCTATCCCACTTGACTTTGGGCAAATCACAAACTCATTGAGACTCATTTTCTGAATCTGTGAAATGAGGGCAACATCAACTCCTCACTAGACTGTTTTAGAGACTAAATGAGATGCACTACATGTAAACAGTCTGTTTTGGAATGCCATGCAAGTCGCAGCTATTTGAGTAAGCAATAAAATACCACTAGACTTAAAGGGAAAAATAGATGAGATGGGTATCTGGATAAAAATGGAGAACTAGAAGGAAATATGAAAAGATAATGCAGTTATAACCACATAAAGCTGCTTGAAACAAAAGCCCATCCTTCTTTCTCCTTCTGAAAATACAACAAACTGAGACATCAGGCATGCTTTTTCCTCTCACATATCCCCTGAATTTCTTTATTCTGCAATGAACCAAGTATTTATTAAATGAATATACCTAAAGTTCTGCAATGCACTAAAGGCCCATAAATGGGACTGGATAATTCTTGAAGAATTGGGCAAAACTGAAGAAGAGGCAATAATGATCAGGGAAATCTCCATAGAGAAAAGGATCCTCCAAGAAGTATCTTGAAACATGTGGTGGAAAAATGAGAATAGGACAGTCCAAAGTAGGAGAAATGATGCTGTGCATACAGACAAGGGCACTAAATAAAAGATTATGGATGCAGATTTATGAACCCTTATTCTGAAGGTGAGAGGACCCATTAAATGATCTGAAGTGGGAAAAGTTCCTTGATCAGATTTAGGCTAAGCAGCTTGTTTCTCTCCTTTGTAGATATTGCTACTGCTATAAACAACTCTTCCAGCCACCTGTTATTGTTCAGTTTAGAATGAAGTCTCTAAGAATCATGAGACAACTGAGGCTCCACTGGACTTGCTTGAATGAGACTTTCAGACACATGGGCTTACTGTACTCTCTAGATCTCAAAATGAAGGTATTATAAAGTTGGTTAATATTTTGATTGAGACCTCACTTGTTTGATTTCCTTGAGACTGAGTGAGTCCCTTATCCATCCTCTGTACAAGCAAAATCCTAATGAGTCTAATCTAAGTATCAAATGCTTTTATTTAAATGTAGGTTTTATTGCCATCTCTTGCTTATTACACAATACCTCAAATGACTATACTGAAATTGCTTTCCCATCTTTCCTGTTTCATGTTGGTAGAAGACAGCAGCATGCATGGATGATGAACACACATGGATACATAAAGGACTGCTCTATTCCCTATCTCTGTGATATCCCTGTCCCAAATTTATGTTATGGCTAGAGCCCTTAGAAGTATAGTTAACATTCAAGTGTAAAATTGGACTTCTTTTTCTTTTCTCCTATTCTTTTGTTTTTCAAACAGAGCTACCAAATCATAATTTGCAGCTAAAATCAATTCATTTGCAATTTAATTTCAACATCTTTGAATTATATCAGTTTCTTATAAAATAATCTAAAAATGAACCAACACCTAAGAATAGAATGTTAGAGGTTCAAAGATCCGAGGAAGACAAAGAATTCAGGCTCATTAAGGGCATAGAAATGTCTTTTTATCCCTTTCACCATGATATTCCTGCCTCCAACATATCTGCACTGTCTGTGAAAAAAACAAGATGACCTCAATCTTGGGGAAAAGCTCAGAGCTAAGAACTGATTGCTCCACTCCCCCTATCACAAAGCTTCACACCCTGTTTTGCTAGAAATAGCATGTCACCTGACTTCTCTACCTGGATCCCACTTACCCACAAACAGTCATCATCACCAACTAGTTGGCAAGGATTATTTTTTTTTAATTTGCAATATCGATACTAAATGCAAAGAAACAGATCTTATTTGATATACTTTACAGTTACCTTACCTCATTAAAGAGTTAAGATCTTTAACATAATATAAACATTCAAGAGTCATAAACTGCTGATTAAAACTCGCTTATATAGTCAGGTCTCAGTTCTACTACAAAGACTTAGAAAGTCCAAATGCTCTGGGCCCTTTATTCAACATTCAACAGCTACCATATGAACTTAAATTATTTTTAAAAAATCCAAGTGTTCAAAAATCAGCTTTAATTATATTTTCATGAATTCCAGGAAGAACATCATTACACTTCATGTTACAAAAAACAAAGGACATGTAAATATGCAATAGAAAATGGATTCACGGCTGGGTGTGGTGGCGTATGCCTTTAATCCCAGCACTTGGGAGGCAGAGATAGGAGGATTGCCATGAGTTTGAGCCAGCCAGGAACTACAGAATAACTTCCAGGTTAACCTAGGCTAGAGTAAGACCCTACTTCAATCTCCTCCCCCCAAAATGGGTTCACAGTGAAAATAATGTGTGTCAGTACTAAAATATACTTACTTGGTTCCCTGGAAGAGTTTCTTATAATAATCAATTCACTTAGATTTTATTATGAGAAAATGTTTTTTCCTGAAAGCTTTTAACTTGTTATACTTTTGGTGTAAGTCTGATGGAAGTCTCTCACCCTGCATTATCTCCATTATCTATAATCTATCACATCAGAAAATCCAAGTGTGGCAGATACCTTGGCAACTGGATTCCTGTTATGCACAAAGCCATTAACAAAAATATGTAACAAAATTTATGTAAAACAATGATTTTTTTCCACAATACAGAATTATGCTCTCTTCCTCAGATCCAATTCTAAAATGGGGGAGTGGGGTTGGGGAAAAGCTATCCAACTCCTTTTCATTCTCATTTTGGGTGTGGTGAGGAAATCTTAAAAAGGCAAGGGAACTATTTTAAACACTTAACCGAATTATAAAAATGAATCTAGACTTCTCAACTTAGAAAGAAAAAATAGTAATGGCTTCAAATAAAAAATTTATCCCTTTGTAATTTGTAGCCTCTTAAGCAGCTCAACACTTAGAAAGTAAAGATGACAGCATTTGTGACTGGAATCTGAGGACACAGTGAAGAGCATCTTTGTGAAACACAAGTACATTGTAACCCAAGCTGCTGAGAAGTCTCACATTTAGGACTTGCACATATTTTATACTGATACGGCTTATAATGCCTCAGGGGACAAAGACCATAGGCCCCTGGAAAATATCACAGAATCTATGTACAATCACATAAACTAGAAGAACACATGAAGTGAAAGGAAGACCAAAATGCAAGTTAAAAATACATTGGAAAATCTCTCAAAAACAAGGACCATATTTACTGACAAGGGAGAATTCTATCATTCTATAGGACTCCTTGTAATGTTGAAAATACAGCTTTATAAAATTCATAGCCTCAAAAGAAAATAAATTTCAGGCTTGTCATCACTGCTTGGCTCAGTCTGTAAAACTGAATTATCTGAACCAAACTGGTCAATGTAGCTACAGTGAAGGGCTGTGCATGCTCCCTCTGGGATACCACGGCCCTCCAGACCACCTGCTTTCATGTTCCTCAGATAGCCTGCAATGTATGAGCCAGTGGAGTGACGGTTTGCAGCCAGGGCAGGTACTGAGGGTTTGTTTCTAAGAACCACTCCTCCCCTAGTGCTGTAGGTCACAGCCTTTTGCTTGCTAGCTTCCAGCTTCTCTTTAGCACGACTGGCAATGTTGCGTACTCTGCTTTGACTTCTGGATGACAACTTTCGGACCAACATCTTAGGAAACTGATTATCTTCTTGCTTTGGATATAGCACTTGACTGCTGTCTTCCTGGTCAAAGGACACCAGCTTCCGAAGCTGCTCAGTTAGAGCATCTGAAGGCTGTAGTGAGTCTGTCTTTATGGTCACACTTTTATTGTCTCTAATGCCATTTGTCACAAAACTCTTACTAATACATTGGTACTTGCTCTCAAAATTACAAGCTATATCCTCTGATGTTAAGTCCCCTAAACTTTTGGATTTGCAAGGACTTGGCAATTTCAAAGTAGGCAAAGGTACATGTATTGAGTGCATGGGTACAGGAGCATGCAAACCTTGAACACTAGACTGCTGGGGCCCACATATTTGGTTTGATTTTGCATCTGAATGTGAGAAATGGTTATGCAGAAAGCCAGCACCCTGATAGGTTAGACAAGAAATACACTGATTCTTGACACATTGAATATTGTTGACTATTTCAGGGGAAGAACGGCAGAGAGTCTCTTTACAGAAGCCATTTCTCAAGCTTCTTTGATAGTGCTCTGCCATAGTTTGGCTGTACTTTAGTTTTAAAGGAGAAGCCAAGTGACTTGTGCCTTCTCTGCTATAGTCACTGGTTGTTAGAGACAGGTTTTCAGACTCTCCACAAATTTCCACAAGGCTGCTCTCTGCAGAATTTACACAGATAGTGGGATCCTTTCTAATATCTTCCAGCAGTGCCTCAGTGTTAACAGCAGGGCTGCTGCTTTTCAGTAGTCCTGGGTCCTCTCTGTGGGTGGGACTTTTAGGAAACCAGTCATAAGAACCATTTGGGGACCCAGGCAGGTTGCCTTCCATAGGTCTTGTCCTGGACTTACCAGAAAGGTCATCATCTGGTTTGGTTTTAGAGATGGGAGAGCCAATCATTCCATAGACAACTGTGTAAGTTGCAGGTTTGGTGGTCTCAGTACTCAAGAGTTTCATCAGTTCTGGAGATGAGCACAAGAAGGATGCCTTGCTCTTCCCCTGGGGTAAATTATGCTTGGTGGGAGTTTGTAGATCGAGGGTAGGCAAAGGAGAAGGGCCTGATGGCATAGTGGTATTATGAGGATGGGAAGCCATTGTAAAGTTAGCCTGACAGGTGGTCTCTTCACACTGGCCAATTAATGCTGAGATAGAACTGCCTGGTTCACCTTCATTTGTTGATGTGACATTGTCAATAAGATGGGAAATTTCATTGTCCTGCAGAATGGCAGTTGAATGTAAGCCAGGTATGTCAGAACAGAGGATGGAGATGTCAGATAGAGAGAAGGAGGTTGTAGCTTTGTCCTTAGCTTTGCTGTCCCCCAGCTCCTCAATCTCCAGAGTGCTTTGAGAAAGGATGCTTTCTGACAACATGCTTTTTCCTCCTGCAAAGCTCTGTACATTCTTGTGTTCCTTGGTTTTCATACCATGCAGATCTTGTATTTGGTTCACTGTAGAATCAAGTGCCAAAGGCTTCTTTGGAGAAAGGAATTTGTCTGGATAGTGGTTTTCCTGACAATCACTAGACACATTTGGTTTGGTTCTCCCACCTTTAGGACCTAGCATTCCAACTTGTTCTCCTATGACTGATACACTGGCAGTTAGAACACTGGAGTTCACTTGGCTAGCATCTTTGTAGAGGAGAGAATTGGAGGAGAACTTTTGGTTGAAATTTAGAAGAGGTGGGTCTTTCATACTTGCCTTTCCTTTTCTTTTGCCATCCTTGTTGTCTGCTGAATGAAATAAACAACATTTCAGATAAAGTGCATTATTTCATGCAGGTCCTCCAAACACTCACATTTGTCTTCAGACAGACACATGGAGAATGTAAATCTGTAGAATATAATTATGGATTGTAGAAATTTGTATGATGGATAGATGGTAAATATATACTTATAGGAATTTTACTGAAGCTTCCCTTTGAATGTCTATTACATCAACTAAGGATGTAATATTCATTGTCAAAAAATGTCAATGAGTTACTATACTTTTATAGTGAGGATTACCTTAGGTTGTTTCCTATTCAGATTTGTACTACAAAGAAGCATGGCAATAAAAACAGAACAAGACAGCTCTGTTAAACAAAGCATTGTGGTACCTGTAAACAAGATACTATAAGCTTTCAAAGTTATTAAAAATAACACAAATGATATAATTTTAAATGACCTTTTAATAAACAGTTTAATCAATTTCTAAAGTAATTGTGTGGTACAATAAATGTATCATGATATCAATATCTATTCACAAAAATGTAAAGATAAAGAATTGCTCAATTCTGTGTCATCACTAGTATCTAATATGCTTTAAGCATATTTTTGTTTAGAACATATAAATTTCATATTGCATGACCCTCTAAAATTGTAGCAAGCTATCAGTAAGAAATACTACAGTAACACACAATTCACAGTAATCTGGAATGCCTCAAGATGGCTAGTAAGTACTAAGATAATACTAAATGTTTAATTATTCTTGGTCAGATTATTTTAATAATCTTCTAATTACTCCAGGGTCATGATATATAAGAAGTAAGAATTTATGTCATTTAAATATTTTCCTAATTAAAAATTTCTTAATTAGAGGCTGAAGAAATGGCTTAGCGGTTTAGGTGCTTGCTTGCAAAGCCAAAGGACCCAGGTTTGACTCCCCAGGGCCCACATAAGCCAGGTGCACAAGGGAGCCCACACATCTGGAGATTTTTTGCAGTGGCTGGAGGCCCTGGCACGCCCATTCTCCTCTCTCTCTACCTGCCTATTTCTGTATTTCTCTCTCTCTCTCAAATAAATAAATAAAAATAAAATACTTTAAAATTTTTCTTAATTATAAAATATTTATGCCTCCACAAATTATGAAGAAAAAACATCCTATCACATTACTTTCACAGACAGCCCCTTTTGCAAAGACCCACATTAATGTTTAGAACTGTTATTCTGCAATTTCTCCATTCAATTTTTTCCTTTATTATAACTTTAGTCATTGAACAATAAGGTATTGGTCCACATTTTCCATTATATATGTATTAACTCACATATATACATATACATATATATATATATATATATATATGATTAACTCATATAACCTTTTAAATGTATCCCCTATTAATATTAATCATCTATCTATCTATTAATGAGAGAGACAGAGAGCGTGAGGGAGAATGTACAGGCATGCCAGGGCCTCTTGCTGCAGTAAACAAACTCCAGATACATGTGCCACTTTGTGCATCTGGCTTTACTTTTACTTGGGTATTGGGGGAACCTGGGCCAGCCAGCTTTGCAAACAAGAACCTTTAGCCATTGAACCATCTCCCTAGGCACTTATATATCTTTTTGAAGTGTAGGAAAGAAACATTATGTCATGATTGCTTTCTAACTCTCCTAGAAAGCATTATCACTATAACTGCAGACTTAGCAAGACTAGTGCTTACAATTTTCTATTGAATATAGCTTTATTTCCCTGAAGATAAGCTTTTAAAATTAATTTTAAGTTACTATTTACCTTCTCTGAAACTACTCTTAGCAAAATTCCAAACTTCTTTCTTTCAGTCCTAGGGATTGAACTTAGAGCACTCCCCATATTAGGAAAAATTTCAACTTCTAAACTCTTTTATTCTCCTAATAAGCTATTCAAGAATTACTTTTTTCTCCCTAGAATATCTTACAACATAAATCAATACAAGCAAAATGGCATTTGGGGAAAATATTATGAAAACTACATTGATAAAATGATAATTTTGATAAAGAAATCAGGCACCACAGTCTACTTGTTTGAGATGATTCCAGATTCATTTAATGGACACAATTTGGAATAGGATGGGGAGTCATGAGCAAAAGTCAAGAGCTCTTTGTCTCTTTCTAAAGCTGTCATTGCTCTTTATCAAAATTCTAATATGAGTCCATAATGTAACAAATTAAGGAAAAGATGGTAGCTTCTGTTTCCTATGCTTGTGGAACCTTTAACCAGGAAGGAACCATAGGCATATCACTTTCCCTCTGCCATCCACAGACCAGGGAAGCAAGGTGACAGGAAACACTGTCTCACTCACATCTTGTAAAATAAAACTATTTTTCAAGTGAACAAGTTAGTTTCCTTGTTTTCTTTCCCCACAAACATTTCTAACCAAGGAAATGTACTATGTGGTAGGAAAAACAATGGAACCATATTTACCTCTATAGCCAGTATAATTCTAGTCAACCTATGATTATCAAAGAAAAATACACTTACTACTTTAAATCTTTCTGCCAGTTCCAAATATAGTACCATTTGGGAAACCAATATTAAATTCACGTTTTTCAGCTTTCCTCATCCTCTACACTACCTCACAGACTCACATGCTTCAGGCTATCGTACCTGATGCTCATACCTCTTATGCCTCCCCATCATTACCAGACAGAATTGTTATTTTAAGACCTTATGGGAGGAGGCAATGGCTTCTTTGTTATTCTTTCCTCAAAGTTTAAAATCTTCTGGCAGAGAATTAACGTAAGAAACATATTTACTTTTCAGCATATTTTAATTTAATTGCAGAATGACAGCTATGTCATAATAAAAGGGATCAAGATATAGTTTAGAGAAATATAAAGACTCTTACCCAAAGGGTTTTCTTTTCTTTCAGTATCTTTTGCTACTTCCATTATAGGCAGTGACAAAGCCCCCAGAAGACTTTTATCAATAGGCATAGAGACAGGGCGCACTTGCAGACTCCGTGTGGTCCTCCTTAGGATACCATCTTGATCTTGTGTGGACTCAGAAACAGAATCTTTTATCTCAACCATCTCTTGGAAGCCTATTTTGCTCTTTTTCCTGCCTTTGGCTGGAGCACTAGCTGTCCGTCTCAGAATTCTATCTCCAATGGATCGTTTGGGAATGCACTGGGAATTGTTATCTGAAGAACTGTGCCTGGGATTCTTGTTGAATAGTCCCTTCAGACCTTGGAGCTGCCTGTTCTGAAGACATCAAAGGGCCATCCACAAATTAAGCGTGTGTCACTACGGAAACAACTTACCTTTGAAATGATGGGTTGAAGAAAAATGAACACACAGTGAAAATTTAAAGCCAGTAAGTGCATCCACAACAAGAAAGCAACAGCTCACAGCATGTTTGCATGATACCATGCATATCTTATAACCTCATTTTATGAGGAAGGCAGCCTTCCATTTTCATGACCAACCTTCCCCAGAAGTTTCTTAACCATAGATGAAAGGTGACAGCAAAAGTTTCCACAGCTAACAGACTTTTACAAACATCAGTGACCTGTAAGCAACAGATGTGTGCTTTAAAGTGGTAAGCAGAAGATGGAGTGATATGAGGAAGCATGCCACCTGTAATTACTAATACAGAATATGCTAAAAGAACAAAGTGCCATGCCAAAAAACTACCTTTGTAGCTCCTAGAAAGTGCAATATTGTATAACTGGGATTGAGGATTAAAGGGCTCCACTGGAAGGGAGAAAACAAACATACAATTTGGGCTCATTCAAGAAGTGGGACCAATAAATACAAAAGAGAGAAACTGCATATACTTCTGTAAACCCTTCCTCCCATTTTTGGTAATTTTCAGTTTTATATTCATTACTTGAGCAACTCAACACTGCCACATTACAGTGGTGTACACCCCAAACCAAGCATACCTTGAAAATAATAAATGACCAAAATGTGGTCATTTATTAAGGAAAGAAAATGGAAGTACTATAGAACACTTTCCTATTCATAGTTTTAAAATATTGTTATTTATTTATTTGAGAGAGAGGGAAAGAGAGATAGAGTGAATGTGGGCACTCCAGGGAGTCCTGCCACAAAAAGAAAGAAAGAAAGAAAAACTAAAAATGCATGTGTCACTTTGTGCATCTGGCATTACATGGGTACTGGGGAATCAAACCCAGGCCAAAAAGCATATTTAAGTACTGAGCCATCTCTTCAGCTCCATATTTTAATTTATTTCAGGATCAACTTTTAAACAAATTCTGAATTTTACTGTTTCCCACAATGACAATTTGATTATATGTTGTATAGTTAAGTTAGGATTTCTAGAATTCAAGAATCATGTTAAAATCATTTATATTTGTGTCTATGGTTTAGGTCAATAGAAAGCAACAAGTAGTATAAGTAGAAACTGAGGATTAAACATCAAAAGATGTGGTACAAAGTTTCACCCTCCTCAAAAATAAAAATACTTAGCTCCATTTGACAATGATCTAAGCATAAACATATACTCCCTAATCCAATCCTCAATTGGATTATAGTCCCAATAATACTAATAGTAGCTAACATTTTAAGTATTTACTCTATGCCAGAAGGATAATATACATTTATTTATGAGGCAGAATGCACAATACTCTGGAAAAGCTACAAGGAATGCAGAGCAGACTGTGTAGTAATAGCAGCACTGAGCATTCCCAGGTTAGTCATCCAAGTCACACCTGGCCCTGAAAATTCATAGCAGGGGCCAAGTTTCCAGCACTTGGAATGACTAACTACTGATGTATAAGCCACCAGACATTTCTACAATAAAGAGAACAGTAGCAGGAAAGAAGTAAATACATTTTTTTTTTACATTTTTGTTATATTCTCTCTCTCCCTACCTCCCTTCCTCCCCTATCTTTCCTGTGGATATTTTAAAATTCATTAATAATTCTTAGACTTTTAGTTACAGTAGTTACAGATGAACTACTACACAGAACTAGGTGAGATTTTATAGGCAGATTAGAATAGAAAATTCATTAAACCTCTGAGACACTATATTTCCTACTGTAGAAAACTAGTTCTTTTTGAGGATTACAATAAAATTCAAAGTTTATAGCTTCATTATTTTCATCAAATAAATGATTGCCTGACAACATGATAGTTTTCTCAATTCTATTCACTGCGGAGAGGACCCCTAGGAGAAAGAAATGAGCACACACCCCTGAGCAGAGCAGGACCTGGTAGAGAGCTGACTGGACTTGCTGGGCTCCCACAGGCTTCCATGAAAGAACAACTTGTTAAAATGGACATTCCTTTTATTCAATTAGTAATTTTTTGAGAGCCATACTATTATTGTATATCTATGATTTTTCTTACCTTTCCATAGATTTCGTTGATTGTTATGTGGACAAAAATGGATGCTTCCGTGAGTCCTTCCAAATAGACATGCCGGTAGCCTGATAAAAGCCAAGAAAATTGTCTCCTTTTAGTTGACTTTGTAGTTGGTTTTCCTGATGGTATAATACAATTATCTATTTTGACTACAATCCTTTACATTGTATAGAGCACATTAACAGTCACATTAATATGACATATAATTTATATAATATATGTTATAAATATCTTTTAAGTTTCATGTCACATATTCCATCTTCCAAAGAAAACAGATTGGCCTAATGTGTGTGAGTACCTGGATTCAGTTCTCAACATAGCAAAGAAACAAAAAACAAAAATGGAATTACCAATCTAGAGAGAAAAGGCCAGCTCATACCTACCAGGCAATAGGCTGCTAAAGGTCACAGTCCTTTGTCCAACAAAGTCTCGGCCAATGGGATCGTGATCCCATACAAGGAACCTAACCAAAGCTATTTCTGGCATGTGCACTGTAAATGTTAGGGTTTCTTCCCACATTGGGTTAAATCCTTGGAGAAACAGGAAAAGAAAAACCATAAAAGCAAAGGACTTAGCAGGAAAAAATTTGGCAGCAATATTTGGAGAGCATACAGTGAAAATAGCTTGTGATGGTTATTAAACCCATGAAGATGACTGAGCCTCTCCAGGATACCTTGCTGAAAGAAAGCCTATGAATTTACCCCACTGCTAGAAAACAATTGGTAAGAAAATTTCCTGTAAATTATCACACATCAGTTCTATTAATTTCCAAAGCCCAACAGTATTATAGAGGAAGTCTTATAATTGTCAGGATGATTCAATAATTAAAAAAAATTATTCCAGTATCCTAAGACCATTTTAGCAAAAACAATACTGAATGTTTCCCCTAATGAAATCATACATCTCACCCACCAGATTCTTCTGCTAGAATGATCACCCACAACTATTTCATAAGGGGTTTTGTAAGTTTCCATGCTATAGTACATACATGCCCTATTGAGTTCTTAGAGCAATTCTCTAAGAGAAACAAGGCAGGGACTTGGAAATTGTCTTTTGTTGTTTTTGTTGTTTTTATATAGGATCTCATTCTGTTGCCCAGGCTGTCCTTGAATTCATGATTCTTTTACCTCTAGCTCCCAAGTGCTGGGATTATAAGCATATACTATCATATGCAGCTTGTTTTAAATGCCTCATTAAAATTTATACAGATAACTGAGTTTCAAAATTACATAAAATTTCAAATTTATATAACACATGATTAAAGTAGAAAATATTTATAACTCATTATATAGTTGAGCAAATTGATGTGCACAGAAAATGTATCTGGGCTGGAGAGATGGCTCATCAGTTAAGGTGCTTCCCAGCAAAACCTAAGAACCCAAATTTGATTCCCTAATACCCATGTAAAGGCAGATGCGCAAAGCGGCAGATACATCTGGAGTTCATCTGCAGTGGCTAGAGGCCCTGGTGTGCTTACTCGCTCTCTCTCTCTCTCTCTCTCTGCTTGGAAATAAATAAAATAAAATAGCTTTTTTTTTAAAGTATGCCTAAGGTCATATAATGACTGATAAGACCCGGTTACACTATTGATTCTTAGTGACTGCTCATGAAACAATGACTTATTATACTTTCATACCTACTATATATGGAGAGAAGATACATGCTCAGTTCAAACATTTCAGTGGTTTAGATGTGGTTTGTCCCCTAAGGACTTTTAAGTTGTGAATATGTTAGCATATGGAACCAAGTATAAGGATGTTAAACCACCAGGAGAGCTGCCCTCAGAAAATGTTGATGTAAGACTCATGGGTCCCTGATTAAGTTCTGATAAGATTAAGCCTATCTATAATCCTGTTCCACTGGATTCCTGTGTTGCAATGTGATCTCCCACTCTCACACATGTTCCCACCATGATGCCATTTTCCATGATGTGATTCAGCCACAGCCAGTGCCATGCTGTTTAGACTTCCTGACTCCCAAACTATGAGCTCTTCTATAAACTTCTTCATAAGATACACAGCCTCAGAATTTTTATTATAGCAATGAAAAATGGACTAAGACACTTACTAAAGAACAAAAATATATTTCTAAGTGAAATCTCTCTGGCAAATAATTAGAAAAACAGATAAAAATCCAAGTGCCTTCTAAGTTTCTGGTTTTTCATACTGAAAAATTAAAATGTTTTATCAAATGTACGTATCCAGGAGGTGCTAACTGCTTTGCCTTATAAAAAACCTGGAGCTAATTAAACACTAACAGGTTCAAAATTACTGAGATTCTCTTCCCTAACAAAAGAGTTCTTTTTGTTGACATTGCAATTACTTCTCAATTACTTATACAGCTATTAAAAGAAAGAATAATTTGTTAAGCACTAGTAGGAAACTACAATATAGACATGTTGCTTTCTTGAAGCATGTGATTTCCCAAGAAATAGATCTACCCTTTTTTTGAACACCTATGCTTCTTCAAGGACTTCCTACGAGCTGCTGATATCTCAAATGTTTTGCTGATTACAGTTTAAGATTATTTTAGAATATTAACTACTAGGGATTTAGGGATACGTATACATTAATTACTAAACAAATGAATATCATCTTAGATTACTGAGAAAAAAAGATAAGACTTGGGTGAAGAAAGCAATGCACTCTTTTACTTATTGGAAAAATCTGAACATTCTCCACATGAATGTATTCAAGTATATTTGGCTGGGTATGGTGATGCACACCTTTAAACCCAGCACTTGGGAAGTCAAGGTAGGAGGATGGATGTAAGTTCAAGGCCACCCAGAGACTACATAGTGAATTCAAGGTCAACCTGAGCTAGAGTGAGTCCCTACCTCTAACCCCCACCACAAAAAGAAGAAGTATATTTGTTTGAGCATATGTACTTATCTTTAGAGGTTTGCATGCATGCATATGTGGTAGAAAAGAAGCTAAAAGTTGAATTGATTCACTGAGTTGCCATAAGAATTAATAGCTGAGGAGCTAAAACTTATCTTTGTCAAAAGATGGAAAAATTCCAAAGAAGGAACTGTCCAGAAAGGGCCCAAAGGGATGATATGGTGGTTTGAGTCAGGTATCCCCCATAAACTTAGATGTTCTGAATGCTAGGTTCCCAGCTGATGGAGATTTGGGAATTAATGCCTCCAGGAGGCAGTGTATTGTTGGGGGTGGGCTTATGGGTGTTGTAGCCAGTTTCCCATGCCAGTGTTTGGCACATTCTCTTATTGCTATGGTCCACCTTATGTTGTCCAGGGGGTGATGTTCACCCTCTGCTCATGTTGTTGTTTTTCCTGCCATCGTGGAGCTTCCCCCTCGAGTGTGTAAGCCAAAATAAACCTCTTTTTTCTCCCACAAGCTGCTCTTGGTTGGGTGATTTCTACCAGCAATTCAGACCTGACTGCAACAGATGATAAGAAGGAAAGACAGTTTAGGCTAAAACAAAGTAAAATGGAGTTCATTGTTAGGGTGACCTGACTATAGAAATGATTGAAATGCAAATTGTCACACATTGTTTGTTCACTTACCCCTCCCCTTGGCTATGAAAACTATAGAATGGAAATAAAAATCTCTGCTCAGGGCCAAAGCTTCTTTGGAGGGCTACCTCAAGCTTTTTGGCCCCGGAGTAATAAACTCCTCTACTTTCACTCATTCTGGCATTGGAGTGATCTTTCTAGAGAATTTCTACAATACATACATACATAAAAACTAATTAACCAGAATGTAGACTTCATAAGTAAGATGTGTGTTCTAAGAACACAATAGAATATACTAGATGTTTCCTTAAATGAATTTTAAACACATATCTTTAAAATACCACTCATGCTTTTTTTTTTTTTTACTAGAATAAGAGTCTTGAGAACCTAGATTGTAACACCACCAAAACATACCAATTCCAGTTACTTTATTTTGAGCATTAAAAAGATCTTAACATACAAGCTAGAGAGAGGGCTTATTGGTTAAGGTCTTTGCCTGCAAAGTCAAAGGACCTTGGTTCGACTCCCCAGGACCCACATAAGCTAGATGCACAAGGTGTCTGGAGTTCATCTGCAGTGGCTGGAGACCCTGGCGTGCCCATACACACATACACACTCTCTCTCTCTCTCTTTCTGTTTGCCTCTTTCTCTCATGCTCTCAAATAAATAATTTTTTTAAAAAGTTTAAAAAGAAAGATCTTAACATAAATTGAGGTCATGGTTTTAGGGATTTTTTTTCTCTACTGAAAATCACATTTTTCTTCTTCAGTACAAATTATAGTTGTAGAACATCTTCAATTAGAATCAATATAGATTAATATCTTACCATTGTCATCCACCACACGAGTTTGATCTTTACAACAATCTACTGGTAATCCAATAATTTCAACTTCAACAAAAGGGTCAATGATCTATATAAATAAAGAAAAGGTATTATTTCAAATGGTACATCTCTCCCTACAAGTGTTAACTATTTTGAAACTATTGGCAAAATGGTCCATTTCAATAAATAACAACTGATTTTACTATATCCTTATTGAACTGGTACCAAGTGTAGCAGATTTAGACATATGAAATAGGAAAAAAACTAAAAATAATTTTTGCTGGTTGAAAGCCAAGCAGAATGTAGCGTCATGAAGGGAAGCAGAGTGAACAGTCACTGGGCCCTACTATAGCAGAACTGACAAAAGATGATGATGGCCAGGACTGAGCTTGAGGGCTGGTGGTAACAGAGATGGAAGAGACAGTCCCATCTGATACTCCCCTCTCTGAGGAGTAAGATGCTTGATAACATGTACAGAGATAATAGCTACTGTGGGGGATCAGATTATGAAGGTGAAGTATATGGGCTATAGAACTGCCTGCACAGCACTACATATAGACCAGTTAAGGTCTGACACAAAGCATTCATGGTGTGACCAACCTTCAGAGGTGGTTACCTGTGCAAGACTTAGAAGTGAAAATTTAGATGAGGGTACATGGAGCCTGGAGTGCTTGAACAGCTCTGAGAAGGGACATGAGTACAGTACAGGCTGACAGGGAGAGAATAAAAGGTCAGGATAAGCTGTAGTGGGAATAATAGAATCCAGAAAGGAAAAAATTAGTTGTCTCCTGCAATAGAGATACAGTAGTTGATGAAGAGTAAGCAAGTGGCCTATGAGCCAGCAGCAGTAAGGAGCATAGCAGGAGCTGTGGAGTGTGAATGCAAGGTTAAGACATACTCTTGGACAATCTTTCTGCCAATAATGAAATTGTCCTTTGCACCTCAACTTTAGTATTGCCAGCATCAGTCTTGAATTGTGAATTGACTATCATTCTTCAAGCCTCCAAAATAGGAGATACATACAGTACCAAAGGAACCATGTGGAATTTGATAGAAAATCTTCTCATGTGCAGAAGTCAGTGCTCACTTGTAAACACACACACACACACACACACACACACACACACAGAGAGAGAGAGAGAGAGAGAGAGAGAGAGAGAGACTTCAGATGGTAATTAAACATAATAAAATAGTCATATAACTAACCACTGGCCAGTCTGGTCCAGCTTACCTCGCCTCTGTCTCCAAACATGGAGTCAGGAGGTTTGGGGAGTTGCTGTCCACTGATCACTTTGAGAATGAGCTGCTTTTTGGGGTTGGCAGGAAGTGGATCACCAGAGAAAGGGTTGAAGGTACCTAGGCCAAGTAAAACAGAGGCTTTTAATATAAAAACACATATTGTCTCTCTGTTTCTCTCTCATACACACACACACAGTTTAAGTTTCTAAAACAAAGAAACAGCAAATGTTGATTATTATGTCTCCTGGAACAAAGGAATTATCACAGAACTATCAGTACAGCTTTTGCCAATAGCCAGACGGTCGAAGTCAGCAGCAGCTGGCATTTCCATAGCTATAGTTTTCATTAGAGTCCAGTCTCCCAAAGGACAATTTAAAGCAAATATCTGCACTACAACCATAGCATGGGTGAAGAACATTTTATTTGAATGCCAGTAGTATAAGAAGGCGACTTACATCAAATACAAGTAATTGTCTAGGCTGCCTCAGGTCTAAGAAATATGAGAAACAGAAAGAAGACCTGAAATTAAGTAAAGAGCAGAACAAGAAAATGTACATAAAATGCGAGGGCACGTTTGTTAACACTTTGTTACCTGTTACAAATTTAACCTAGAAAATTTAAAAATAATTATAGTGAACAGAATAAAAAGATTGTTATCTGGTCTAAGGTTACATTATCTTTTCTTTTTTGTAATCAGACTATATGACTAAAGTGTTTTGATAAACTTCTGATACATGGGGCTGGAGAGATGGCTCACTTACTAAAGGCACTTGCTTGAAAGCTGGTAGCTCAGAGGTTAATTTCCAAACACCTATGTAAATCCAGGCACAAAGTGGCACATGCATCCTATGATCCCAACATGCTTACATCAATGGGAAGCAGAGCTAGGAAAATATGGAAGCCTACCAGCCAGCTAGACTGACACTCTTCTGATGGAGTAAAACATGGAAGACACTGTCTCAAGAAGAATGGAGGGACAGGACAAATACCTCGAGGCTTTCCTTGGACCTCCACATGTAAACAGTAGTATACACATGCTATACAGATATACCATACACATCAATACATATACATGTGCATGTGTGCATATGCATGCACACACATACATTGTGCTGCATCCAAATGCTATAAAATATTTTCATGGCAGTGCTGAGAATTGAACTCTTGGCCTTGCGCATGATAAGTAAATACTCTTGTTACTGAGCTCCACTCAAGCTCATGACCTATCTTTTCAAATAAAATTATCTTGAATATAGAAAGCATGTGGCAATCCCTTAAAAAACTAAAAGAAGCACTGCCATATGAGACAGAAATCCCTCTATTGGGAAATATACAAAGTAATTAAAATGCATATTCCAAAGAAACACCTATAAGTTTATTTTAGTACTATTCACAGTAAGGCAAAAATGGAATCAATGTGTATGTCTAGTGACAGATATGGATAAAGAAAATGTGGTATATATGCACACCGAAATATTATTTAGCCACTAAAATGTATAAGATTTTGATATTTACAGCAACATAGATAGAAATGGAGGAAAATATATGAAATGAAATAAGTTAGGGACAGACAAATACATGCTCTCATTTATATATGGAAGCTAAAAAGTATATCAAGAAGTAGAAAATGGGATATTGGTTATCAGACCCTGACAGAGAATATGGAGGAACAAGATAGTTAATGTGTATAAAGGTAAATTTGGATAGGAGTAACTTCTAATATTCTTTAGAACATAATATGACAACCATTGTTGACAATAATCAACTGAATATTTCAAAGTAGCTAGTACAGATTATCTTGAATGTTTATACCATACATGAGGTTGCATGCCAATTAACACTGATATGATCATTACATATTGTAAAAATGTATTATACACTGGAGCCCATAAGCATAAAATTACTATGTATCAATTAAGAATAAATTCTTTTAATGTTACAAAATATTGGGATATTACTAGGGTTTCCTTTAATACTGTTCATCTGCATTCAGAGATATAGCTATGAGATTAATGCACACCTTTGCACATTTGCTGGGGCTTGAGGATGTAGCCACAGTTGCCATTTGTCTTGAATTTTGCTCGATTTAATTGCATCATTCGCCCTTCAGACTGGTAGTTTAGTGCCACTGTACAAATTGAGAGTTTGGGACAATTAGGCAGGACCACAAGGTAGAATCTTGTGCACAAAGGATCATTCCTTTCAGAACATACATACCTAGTTGGCAACCTGCATTCCAATAGGGAAAAGGGTTGAAGTTGCTGGAATCAATGCGGTAGGCAGAGGGGTAAATTCTTGTGAGCTGCTTTTGGTTATAAATCATAAATTGCTCTGACTTCTGCTGAACCACCTGATGTGCTCTGGTTTCGCTAAAGGACAACACATTTCCTGTGGTTCCTAGCAGTTGTTAATAAATACAAAAGGTAAGTGAGAGATACAGCAAACAAAACCCTCACAAAAGACTATATAATGGCATAGCAGGCCAGAAGCAAAAAACAGAAGGATGAATTTAGCTTGCTAAATGAAAAGTTTTAGACATATTAAATTGAACCAAGTTTAATTGAGCAAGGATACTCACATAAAAATAAACCCACCCCAGCACTAGAAAAGTTTCAGAGTGACTTACTCCACTACATGGTAGGTTATATTTAGATCCAGAGAAAAGAAAGACACTTGGTGATAGCCCATGTCTATATTATTTGAACATAATTTGAACAGTTGTCAACTTGTGATTGACCCTAAGAGTCCATTCTTTCAAGTATGAGACCAAATCAGAGCTGTATTTGCTAAAGTACCCATCCATTTTGAAATCCCATATTCTCCCCAGAATTGAATAAGTTTACTAATTCATATCGGTTTACAGTGAAGCAGCAGGGAGAAAATTCTTTTCCAGGTGTATGGCTCAAACATAATAGCTTTGCCAAAAACAATAGTGTGTAAAATCATTTTTGCATGTAACTTATTCCTGAAAACAAGACACTCACTTAAAAGGCACATATGAGGGTTGGAGAGATGGTTTAGTGGTTAAGGTGCTTGCCTGCAAAGCCTAAGGACTCATGTTCAACTCTCCAGATCCCACATAAGCCAGACCTACAAAGGTGAGACAAGTGCAAGGTTGCACATACCCACTAGGTGGCACAAACATCTGGAGTTTGACTGCAGTGGCTGAGGCCCTGGCATGCCAATTCTTTCTTTCTTTCCTTCTTTCTTGCTGTCTGTCTGTCTGTCTCTGTCTCTCTCTCTCTCTCTCTCTAAAAAAATAAAAACGGGTACATATGAGACACATGCAATAACTTCAAATATTCAGGACCCCAAGAATTAAAGAAAAAGGCCATCCAGAGCAAAGAAAACTTGATTTTAAATCTCATTTGAATAGAATCATGAAATCAATAAAAACCTGTTTTGAAGATAAGAATAACAGAGCAAGATTTGGTGGTGCACACCTCTAATCCCAGCAGCTCAGGAGCAGGAAGACTGCAAGGTCATGGCTTGCCTGTGCTATACAGTGAGTTCAAGGCCAGCCTAGGCAATTTAGAGGGACCCTGTCTGAAAATAAAATGTAAAAACAGAACTGGAGATGTAGATCAGTAGTAGAGTGTTTGACTAACACGGACAAAGCCCTGAGTTCAATTCCCTTAAGAATGCAAGCAAGCAAGAAAATAAGAAAGAAGCCGGGCGGGGTGGTGCACGCCTTTAATCCCAGCATTTGGGAGGCAGAGGTAGGAGGATCGACGTGAGTTCAAGGCCACCCTGAGACTCCGTAGTGAATTCCAGGTCAGCCTGGGCTAGAGTGAGACCCTACCTCGAAAAACCAAAAAAAAAAAAAAAGAAAAGAAAAGAAAATAAGAAAGAAAGAAAGTGGAAGGAAGAAAGAAGAAGGAGGAGAGGAGAGGAGAAGGGAAGGAGGGAAGAAGGAAGGGAGGACAGAAAGTGAGATGAAAGAGACATAGAAGGAAATCAAAGGAAGGAAGGAAGAGAAGGAGGGAGAGAGGAAAGGAAGGAGATGATAAACATGAAGAGAGATAAAAGTCCATGATGCCTATACTAATTTTTCTTCTAGGATTATCAAAGTTTTCAGTCTAGGATCTATGAAGCTGCAAGTTTGAGTGTCATGATGTAGTGTACCTTTAAGCATTTAATATTCCCTCCTTTGTCCCAGTTCATCTTTTGAACCATCTCTACAATGCTCCAATTACTATACTTTAGCAAACTTCCATATCCTATTCCCGAAACCACTATTACTATATTCTCTGGACCTGCTGCAAAAGGTCAACCCAGATAAAGATCAAACCATGATGAAAACTTCCCTCTTATTCAAACTCTAATAAGGTAAGTATGTTAGAATCCAGGAAAAGATGGAGTGGAAGTACAGTCTAGCTGAGCCTGAATCTTATCCAACTGGGTATTCTTGTTGGCAATGTGGTCTGTTAGGGTACCTATCATCCGTGGGAGTATAACATAGCTTACATGTTAAAAGTTTGCCAAATGACTCATAGTGACACTCTAGAAGAAAAATAAAGTAGAGGAATATACTTTTAACCTGGTGATTTCTCTGGCACAGATCCCTTTCTCATAAATATTTATACATATTTTACTGACAGAATGTATTACCTAGTTTATTCCTCTCAAGATAACTAAAATTTAATTCATGTGCAGATAGAGAATGACTTGAATATGGTAGGAAAAAATATATTTGTACTGGGTGTGGTGGCACATGCCTTTAATCCCAGCACTCGGGAGGCAGAGGTAGGAGTATTGCCGAGAGTTTGAGGCCACCCTGAGACTCCATAGTGAATTCCAGATCGGCCTGGGCTAGAATGAGACCACCTTGCAAAACCAATATATATATGGCGATAGATAGATAGATAGATAGATAGATAGATAGATAGATAGATAGATAGATAGATAGACAGACAGATAGATAGATAGACAGATAGATAGATATACATATATATACATATAATATATAGTTGTGGTTTGAATGTGAAATGTCCCTCACAGGTGAATGTGTTTAAGAACTTGGCTCCTTCTAGTGCTGCTGTCTGGAGAGATTATGAAACCTTTATGAGGTGGAGCCTCTCTGGAGGAAGTGAGCCACTGGAAGTGAGCTTTAAGGTGTTATATCCTGGCCCTATTCCCTATACATGCTCTGCTTCCTGACTGTGGACACAATGTGACAGCTACCGTTCCTGCTGTCACTGTGCCTTCCCTTCCATGAAGGACTGTGTTCTCTAGAATTGTAAACCAAAATACTCTTCTTTTTTAAAAAAAAAAATAAATTTTATTTATTTTCAAACAGAGAGAGATAGAAAGAGAGAGAGAGAGAATGAGTGTGCCAGGGCCTCCAGCCACTGCAAATAAACTCCAGGTACATGTACCATTTTGTGTATCTGTTTTTACATGGGTACTGGGGAATTGAACCAGGGTTGTTAGGCTTTGCAAGCAAGTGGTTTAACTGCTGAGCCATCTCTCAAGCCCATTAAAAGTTTGTAAATGGACTAGAGAGATGGCTTAGTGGTTAAGCACTTGCCTGTGAAGCCTAAGGACCCTGGTTCGAGGCTCGATTCCCCAGGACCCACATTAGCCAGATGCACAAGGGGACGCATGCATCTGGAGTTCATTTGCAGTGGCTGGAGGCCCTGGCGCACCCATTCTCTCTCTCTCTCTGCCTTTCTCTGTGTGTCTGTCACTGTCAAATAAATAAATAAAAAATGAACAAAAAAATTATTTAAAAAGTTTGTAAATATTTATTTTATTTATTTTCAAGGAGAGAGAGAGATAGAGAGAGAGGGAGAGAGAGAGAGAGAGAGTGTGTGTGTGTGTGTGTGTATTTCTTCTTTAAGCTGCTTTTTGTCAGGTGTTTGGTTACAGCAATGACAAAAGTAACTAATGCCATGTTCTTTTTTTTTAACAAGGAAAGTTCAGAAGAAACGGTACTGTAATCATTATCATTTGGTGTTTTTTCTCATCTCTTCACATAAATATGCAGACTATTGCTAAAATGTCCTTACTAGGAACATATTAATTAGTATATGAAGAATTGAGTTGTTTTGCATAAAGATGTTATATATTGTGTATTGACTATTTAGTGTTTTAGACAAAAGACAAAAACAGCTTAGGATCTAGATAGTACTCAGCATTATTTTCTAAGCTACTGGAGATACAATTTCCAAAGGCACTTATTCAAACTTTTATTCCCAAAGCCAAGTATACCTTGAACTTCATTCAACCAATCTCTGAGTTTCTTTTTGAGCTATGAGTTGTTATTTAAGAATATACTATTTATTAGATGGGAAGGTCAATTTTTCTCATATGAAATTTTCTTTTTGTGATACTGGGGATAGAATCTAGGGCACCACACCTATTAGCCAAGTGCTGTACCACAAAACTACATCTGCAGTCAAATTTTGTACAAATGTGTTTATTTGAAGAAGGAATTGAAATTTACAGGGAAGAAAAGAAATCTTTCTGCAAACAGAAAAAGATATACTTGTAGAATATGGCAAAGAAAAAACAGCTCAGTGAAAAATCCTGAAGGTTTGTGAGGATAAAAGACTTGCCAGGATAGTGTTGTCTTTGTACTATTATTGCTTTGAAACTGGAGATTCTGATTTGTGTTTTATTTCCACTAAAAAAAAATTAGATTGAAGTATTACAGGGCTCTAGGTTATTTCAATAAGCATTTGATAACTAAAGAAAGTGCAGGGGAAAAGTGCAGCTAGGAGAGTAGTTGTGACTGGACCTCCTTAACTCAAAATGGCAACCAGTGGCTGAAAAACAGTGAAAAACCAGTGGCAATGAAATTTCTGTTCTTTTTGTTTAAAACTTCAATCACAGGAATCAACTGTTTTAATCAACATCAAAATGTTTAATGATAAAATAAGGGCTTTCCAAGGTGGTATTATATCCAATTAATTTATTCTTCCCTCTGGTTATCCTTACTCAGAATGGTGATCTGTGACCCAGTCATGAAGTCAGGCCAGGTTTCCACAACACAAATACTGGAGTCAGACCTTGACCTGATGTCTTCGTCTTTTCAGAATGACAAAACCCTTCTCAGCCCTGTAGGAAACTTCTCTGACCTCCACGCAAGCAGGAAGCCATCATAATCAATTCAGACCTGCATGTGAGCCCAGAATCATGTCAGCTATGGTTTTCCTGACACTCAAATAGGAATCTGCACAGTCCCAGAAAAGTGCATTAATGACATGATTGGCAAAAAATTAACTAACAATAAACAAGAAAGGCCAAGAATGTTTACCCAGTGCAGGAGACTGTGAGGCCTTACCATCATCCACAATGTCCTGGGCTGCCACAGAATTGGTGTACACCACCAAGTCAGAGAGCTCTCTGCAAAGCTTCATGGTTTTCCTTCGACGGCTCAGCCTGCAGGGTACACAACCAGGATTAGTGACATCATAGAGCTGGAAGAGGTATGAGCTTTGGTTATCCCACCTTCCTTATTTAAGAAAATGAATATGTGGCCTGCCTCAGAAATTAACACCAGTCCTATAGTGGAAGGGAAAGAGACAGAAAAATCACTAGAGATCTCTGTTCAGTTAGTTTGACCAAAAATGGAAGCTCTAAGTCTCAGTGAGAGGAAATAATGTGGAAGAGGAAACCCAATGTTCTCCTTTGTCCTCTGCACCCAAGTACGGGACACCTGCATTTGCACACAGGTTCATGTACTAAATATACACTTACCACACATGAATACCAAATAAAATAGATAAAAGCAAATACAAAAGTCCAAATATTAGCAATTCTATAGAGACAGAAGGTAAATTAGTATTTTACAGAGACTAAGGAGAGAGGGATAGAGTAACTGTTGATAATTACAGACTTTTTTCTTAGGGTGATGAAAAGATTCTAGAATTAGATACTGATGACAAAAACAATAAACAAATCAGTTAAAAAAAATCCCCACCCTGATGATGCTTAAAGACATCCAATAAAATGTTCCTTAAAAATGTTCATTTTGGCCGGGCATGGTGGCACATGCCTTTAATCCCAGCACTTGGGAGGCAGAGGTAAGAGAATCGCTGTGAATTCGAGGCCACCCTGAGACTCCATAGTGAATTCCAGGTCTACCTGGAACAGAGTGAGACCCTACCTCAAAAAAAATGTTCATTTTACCCTGATTGAATGTCTGATCCATATAAAGAAGATTACCTACATGGTCTATCTGGCTCTTCTCTTCTTTTTGCCCTATGACCTGGCCTGGGCATCCATGTGAGTCTGTCCCTCCTTCCCAGCATGGCAGGACAGGAGAGAATACTGATCTTGAGGTGAGCATTTTTCTTCTTGTCTTCTATCTGCATCCTGCTTTGGGGTACCTTCTCATTTTGATTATATGGAAGACTTATCTTTGGTCTCTGAGTACTTCACTATTTCTTAATCCTCTCTGGTCTATTATTTGAACAGCCTTCTATGTCCAATCTTCCACGTGTTTGTGGAACTGCCCCAGAATTTTCATAGATACCAATGTCCCCTAAATAAGCCTCACAAATTATGATTTCTCCCTAAATAAACTCAATAATTCATATTTTAAAAAATTTTCATGTTGCCAAGAAAGGAGACATGAGCACAGATTTGTACAATCATGAGTAGGGAGAAAAATGTCTTTACCATGTAACTCACCCTTTACTATATAGTTAGGAAATTCTATAGCTATTGGTAAAAACCTAAAAGGCTAATGATTATACATAAATGTGAAGTCATGTTTAACAATCACCATTAAAATCTCCAAGATAGTCTGTGACATGGAGAAAATCTATATAAAGTAAGCTCTTTATAATATTGTTCCTGGGAGTTAATTAAGTTAACACTTACTGTTCTATCTTGTGATATGATTCCATAGACCTGTATAACCACCCACCTGATGCTCAAGTTCTGAAAAGTATTATGGGCAAATCTCTACAGGACTCAAGATTGGCTTAGGATAGGATTTCATGTAAACCTGTAGCCACATGTCATTTGAATGTGTGACTTTCTTCAAGTATTGTCCTTCCATATCTTTCTGTTTTAGAGTTAAACCTTAGTATGCTTTTATTTAAAAACAGTGAGGAGGCCTTCTGAAAGGTACTTTTATTTCTCCATTATCCTTCACTGTAACTAATATTCAATAATCTGTTCCCTAGTAGAGCCACACTTGCCTATGTTTAGTAACTAGTGTTTTATGTATAGAAATTCTGTTGGAGCGCAACTACAAAGTCTAACTGACACTACAGTTCAATTTCTACAGAGACTCTCTGGCTTTACTTTCACCTTGCAATAAAAGGACAGAGATAATGTATGTGTGTTGCATATCTATATCTATTTACCTATAACTGATCCAATTTACATTCTTTTGAGATAGTATAAACTGCCAAAAAATCCTATATCAGATCATATGTAATAATTGAGGTCCTGAAAATATGATCAACACAAATAATGTTGGAAATAATTTAAATTTTAAAAAACACCCAGTAGTTAGTATTTTTGAGCACTTATTTATTTGGGTTAAGTTTTAGTGGAGGAAGAGGCATCTGTAGTTTGGCTGCTCTCAGACCCTGGCTTTCAGCATCTATCCTTCCTCATTTCCCTGTGTCAGCCCTCTATACAATTCTTGGCCTTTCTCCTCTTTGAAGATACCTTACCTGATAACTACTATGGCTAGCATTTGCTGAGTACCTAATTAATGCCAAGTTCCCTACTATGTGGTTGATCTTCACATTTCATACAAACTCCTTACCTTGTGATACTATTCTCTAACTTTTACAAATAAAATAGCCAATATGACAAGGATGGAGAGGCCTTGAGAGTCTGAGCAAGAAGCACAGAGATACTTTCTTACCTATACAGCTGGCCAACCTCCTTGCCAGGATTCTGCTGTGAATCCTCTTCATCATCAGTACTGTAGGATTTAGAATGTGATTTTGTAGATTTCTATAGAAAAAAAATCACAGCAAATTTAATAAACTTAACACATCAGGTACATTAAAACATACAGAGTGGGTCTAATTTTAATATACACACATACACCCAACTTGGAAGAAAAAAATAAACAAATATAGCCACTTGTTCTACCATTAAATTACAAACATGTTCACGGTCAGCCTTATATTAAAGCAGTAATACAATATTTAGGGCTTCATACTCTGAAGCTGGCTTCTTAGTCACATCAAATTGAAGTCTTATAAAAATTTTAGTAGTCATATATTTTGAAGGTGTCTACAAAGGGAAGAGTCAAAACTGAAGTGTCAAGCCAGGCATAGTGGCACACACATTTAATCCCAGCACTTGAGAGGCAATGGTAGGAGGATTGCTGTGAGTTTGAGACCACAGGTCGCTGTGAGAGCAAAATCCTACCTTGAAAAAACAAAAAAATGAAAAAAATAACAGTAATAATTATTGAAGTGTCTATTCATAAGGAGAAAGGTCTTTTGTATAGGAAGTTTATTATTGGTTAATAAATAATAAAAGTTAGGTGTGGTGGTGCATGTCTTTAATCCCTTAGCGCTTAGGAGGCAGAGGTAGGAGGATTGCCATGAATTTGAGGCCACCCTGAGACTACATAGTGAATTCCAGGTCAGCTCAGGCTAGAATAAGACCCTACCTTTAAAAAACCAAAATAAATAAATACATAAATAAATGATAAAAAGGCATATTTGATTCTATAAGAGTTGTAGTAACTTAAAAAAGTATACTCTCCTAATTTCTACCCTATAGAGTATTTTGGTTTTGCTTTTGGCAATTGTTTTGAATTTCATACAAATGAAATCAAACTCTATATACTCTCCAGAGGTTTTTTTTTGTTGTTGTTGTTCAACATCATGTTTATAAAGAGCATCATATCATTGCATACAGTCATAATTTCACCCTTTCTATAACTGTTAAATATTTGTGAATATGCCACAATTTTTACAAATTGTATAATAGGCCTTTGAGCTGTTCCTATTTGTACCATTACAAATAATGTCACTATAAAATAGTTATTGCTGCCTTTCGTCATGAACCTAACAATAAAACTGGTAAGTTACAGTATTAGCTTTAGCAGAGATTGCCAAAGTACTTTCCAAATGTATATCAGCAGTGTGTTGTTCAAATTGCTGAACATTTTGTAGTTGTTGTATGTCATCTGTTGTGGTGTATATGAAATCTCATTGTAAATTTAATTTACATTTCCCAGATGACTAGCAAGGATGAGTGTCTTTTTCTTAGCCATTTGGTTATCTTCTTTTGTGGAGGATGTATTTAAGCCTTTGCCCTTAAAATTTTACACTCACATTTATTTACATTTGCTTGAGTGCATGTGTGTTTATAGAGTATGTGTGGTATACTGTGTTATGTGTGGTATATGTATGTGTTTGTATGTAGATACAAGGCCAAAGAAGAACACTGCATGTTCCTCTCTATTGCTCATCTATGTACTTCCTTATGACAGGGCCTCTCTCTCTTTCTCTCTCTCTCTCTTTCAGTCTCTCTCTCTCAATCTGGAGCTGCCATTTTTTAAATTTTTATTTATTTTTTTGTCAGCAAGTCCCAACAATTCTCTGGTCTTAGTCCCCACCCTCTGTGATAGACTAGGGTTACAGACATACATAGCAATGCCCATCATTTTGTGGTCTATGTGGTCTATGAACTCAGGCAGTTTCATACCTGCCCAGACCCTAGCCCTGATGCTTAAATAGCAAGCACTCTTAACTGCTGAGACATCCCCCTAGTCTACATTTGACCCCCATTTCTTTTTGAAATGTAAGTTGCCTCCCTTCTTATTGATTTGTAGAGACTATTCAAATATTCAGGATATGAATCTTTCGTTGGATAGATATACTTAAAATATTCTTTCCCAACATGCAATTTACTTTTTGCTATCTTTAGATAAATACAAATTCTTAAATTAAAAAAAATTAATTTTCAATTTCTTTCTCTTCTGGGGTACAGTTTAAGAAATCTTTGTGGCCATAATATTCCTTTTTACCTTTCTGAATCTTTAAATTAATTAACAATACCTATTTACTACTTTTTATACATACCTTGTGTTTTCCAAAGTTGGTAATCAGGGATCGCCCATGAGACTTTTTTCCAGTTTCCATCACATCTGAATTCTGATTAAAGACACAATAAAACACAATTTTTCTTTGTTATTTTTTCTTAGCTCTGGTAAAATGGTGGGGTGAGTCCATCTCCTCTTTGTCTGTTCATTTCTTCCTGGTCCACACCTCCAGCTGCGATGGCCCTCACAGTGCCTATTCTCCAGGTTGTCTACAAAGCAGAAACTGTTGTTTTGAATGTTTTGTGTATTGATGACTTATTTTCGATTAAAAAGAAATTTTAGAGAATAACCAGAAGTAGTTAACAGCCCAATCTGCTGAAGGCATAATGTGCTTACATTGAACATTGCTGTTAGGGGATAAGAGAGGGAGACAGAAAAGAATAATAGGAGGGGATTATGATGATCAAATTACAGTATATTCATGTATTAAAATTCTTAATAAAAATTGATGCTGTCTTCCGGACACAGAGTTGCCATCAAGGTTATGAATATCAGATTAATGATCTCACAGTGGCTGACACTACCTGCATAAGACCTGCATAACTATGACATCAAAACTGAAGAGAGTCTAATTAGAAAGAAGAAAGTTTCAATGGAAGGGGGATTTGGAAGGGGAAAATAAAGGTCATGGGAGAAGATTATGATCATGGTATATTGTCTATACTTGTGGAAGCTTTCAATAAGTTAAAAAATTGATGCCTTGACAAGATAAAAAATAAAAAATAAATAAACAAAACCCAAGCATATATATGAGGTAATGATCACTTTGGCTTGTTTAAAGTAAACCACTGCAAAGATTATCTGTGCATTGGTGGTAAACACTGCAGAAAGTTAATTAAGCCTCTGAAAATTTTGAGGTGGAGGCCGTGAAGACAATTGTCTGATAATACTGTTGAGCTAATAGATTAAGCCCACCTTGAAAACCACTCTGCCAATAAGCTTGCCAGTTTCTAAGTCAAAATCTTTCTTTACTACATAAGCCACTATGGAAAAACCCAGGAAATCACTTAATGATTAAATGGATTGACTTTTCTAAACTCTAGAAAGCAATCATCAATGCCATGTGATCCCTTATATCTAAGGGTAGTCACCCCTACATGCTCTTCTTTCTGCCTAAGATCTTTGATGTACAGAAGGTGGGAAGTGGTAACAGGTAAGGCCACCATTAGCCCACCCAGTAACCACATAGATCCCTTTAGTAACAAAGTAAATGCACTCATTAACCTCCAATGAAAGCATCAAAATAAATAAATAAATAAATCCACTACCCTTCTCCCTTAACCATTTATATCTTTATTAGGAAATAAAGTTCAAATCTTCTCCAGGTCCTAAGCCAGTCATCCAATTAACAACTATTTATGGTCTTCTTGAGTCTGACTAATCTAAAACAGTAGGAAACATGCTCAGATTTCCATTTTTTTAAACATCAAGCTGATTTCTGAATAGAAATTAGACTGAAGGAGAGCAAGAGAAGCCCAGGAGAGAGTTGAAATTTATCAATATTAGGACACAAGTAGAAGAAAGTGAACAGAAAGGAGACACATTGAGAAGATGAAATCAGTACATGGAGGTTGGCTCAACATGTGAGAGGGCAGGTTGCAGTCAGGAGCCTCTTCCTTTACTGAAGAGCAAGGATATTAGGCTTTATTTTGAGGGCATGAATTAAGCAGTATTTGAACCATTTTCCTCCACATATAGCCACTTTAAATGATTTCTCACATCATTTTGCAGATTTTTGTTTCTCAAGTAATATGAGGATAAACATGGAAGGAGTTGGAGAAGCATTATCACAAATGACAAATGCTTTTTATTTTCTTATTGAAAGACAAATATAAGAAATCACATACCTGCTTCATGTGAGCATTTAAACCTTCATGTGTGGCCTTCAGTAGTGCTCTCACTGTGAAACTATCAGGATCTTCTTTATCTCTGACTTGAGATTCTTTTAACAGTGACTCCAGCTTTTTTCTTATGAAAGATTCTACCTGATACTCAGTAGTTCCATTATTCTGAAAAGAATAAATGCAAATAAATCCCTTAAAAATACAGAATCAATCATCAATAAAACAAGAAAATAGCCAAATGCCCATCATGAGTCTTGCCACCTCTATCACATCTGTCAGGGCCCAGGAGAAATTGCAGAAAAAGCAACATCATGAATATTGCTCTTACTGCTGCCCTGACAACCAGCCCCTGGGTGATAACAGACATGAAGATTAATCAAAACCTACAAAAGCAGAAATCTAGAGGCTACAAAGAACCCAACACTAAATCAGACTGCCAACAAGCCTGTGGCTCACAGAACATTGTGGAAAAGGGGGCAGAAAAATTGTAAGGGCCACAGAGTGGGTAGGAATACCCTGAGATATGGTCCCCGGCAATGCTTGATTGACTGAGGCCTTCATGACCCCACAATGATTACCATAACCACACTGAGGAGGGCCACCAGGGTAGTAGGAGTTGGGGCAAGGGGCTAAAAGTGTATAACCTGTTATAAAATATACAAAATAAAATTTGAAAAATTACAGAATCGAATAGAATACATATTTTGACCAAGACAATGGAGATCTTATTTTACTTTTTATTTTTTTTCCTCCTGTTATGAAGGTCTTGTGTCTGCAGTATCAAGCATGATGAGGTCATGAATGTAATTTGTTTCTGAAAGGCAGCATTATAATCAGTCCTCCCTTCCTTTGGCTCTTACATTCTTTTTTGTTTGTTGTTTTGCTTTGTTTCGTTTTCCAAGGGTCTTGCTCTAGCCCAAACTGACCTGGAATTCACTTGGTAGTCTCAGGGTGGCCTCAAACTCATGGCGACCCTCCTACTTCTGCCTCCTGAAAGCTGGTATTAAAGGTGTGTGCCACCATGCCCTACCAATGTACATATTATAATTACATTACCTCTCAATTAGCTGTAAGAATTTAATATATCCACTTTACCATTTTGGCTCCTCTAGCCAACAAATCCTTCTGGAGAAATGGCTCAGTGGTTAAAGGTGTTGCTTGCAAAACCTGGCAGCTGAGTTCAAATCCCTAGTACCCATGTAAAGCCAGATGTACAAAGTAATGCACACATCTGGAGTTAGTTTGCAGTGGCAGGAGGTTCTGGCATGCCTATTCTCTCTCTCTCTCCCTCTCTCTCTCTCTCCCTCTCTCTCTCTCTCTCTCTCAAATAAATATTTTTAATAAAAAAACTGCCAGCTACTCTTCATGTGATTGTATTCTTTGTTCAACCCTTATTCAGACTTATAGCCTTACTATCTTTTCACTTCAGTGATTAGTTTGATGTTTTGAGAAACTGAGTAATTTGCTTAAGGTTTGAAAAGCTTGCTGGTTACTAAGTTACAGGACTAAACATCTTTCCTTCATATCATGTATCATGCTTTCAATAGAGGGCAGCTTAAGGACAACTTTGAGACAAAGTTTTATAAATTTACATAGTTACAATTGGAAAAAAATGCTATTTTTACATTACTTTTATGGAAATTTTCAGTGTTAAGAACTATTTTGAGGGATAAAAAAATCTTTCCTCTCTTCAACCATACTGTATAATGAGAGAGAATAAGATAATGACTTGTGCTGTGATCTGTGATTATGATTACTTTTTTAGTTTAACTTTTTATTTAATCTTATATAAATTATAAACTTGTAATACTCTTCGATGCAGTGACCCCATCTCCCATTTCCCTGGTTATGAAATTCATTGTGGAGTCATGAAGGCCTCAGTCAGTCTCAGTGGGGTAGCTAGGGACTGTGCCTCAGGGTATTCCTACCCACTCTGTGGCTCTTACAATCTTTCTGTCACCTCTTCTGCAATGTTCCCTGAGACATGGCAGGCCTGTCGGCAGTCTGATTTAGTGTCGAGTTCTCTGTAGCCTCTGGACTTCTGCTTTCATAGGTGTTGATTGATCACTGTGTCTGCTACCATCACCCTGGAACTGGTTGTCAGACTAACTGTAAGAGCAGTGTTCATGATATCACTTTCCCTGCAATTTCTCCTGGGTCCTGGCAGATGTGGTAGTGGTGATATATCTCATAGTGGGCAGTCAAGTATCTTCCTGTCTTATTGACGGTATTTGTTCTCCTCCGTGTTCTCTGTCATCTGTAAAATACAGCAGACTGTCCGAACAAGAGAGCAGCTTGGATTAAAGGGAGTATCCAAATTTATTTGAGGGTTTTGTTTTGTTTCGTTTTTATTTTGGCTTGCAAACTCACTCTTCTCCACAGAGCAGTGGGAGTTTTCTCCTGAAATCTGAGTTTTCAGACTATGGGATTCTGACTTGGTTTCTAGTACCAGATATAAGTTCTCTCCCACTGAACAGGCCTCATGTCCAATCTGAACACAGTTGGATACTCACAGAGGCTATGTGCCACTATTGCACAAGTGTGAACTTCTTGAATGTCTGGTTGAGTCCATAGTCTGCAGGATCCCTTGCTTTTTCATATGATTGATGGCTATTTTCCTCCAGCAGCATCCAGAGGGCTTTCCAGCACTATGAGTGCTAATCAGGTGGGAGCTAGTTTCCCTTTTCAGTTCCAGCATGATATTCTGATGTCCTGTGTCTGCAGCCTGTGGTGCCTACAGCAACAGGGGCTTACCTTTCAGCTCCGTCAGGAAATCAAGTGCTTTGGCAACAGCCTACATTATTTTGGGTAACTCATGGGTCTCCATAGCAAACAGCTCACTGTGGGGAGCAACCCAATTCTGGGCTTGTAATTTACTTGCCAGAGCCCATGGATTTAAAGTTAAGCTTTCTCCAGCTTCTGTCTGGACTGTCCCTCTCCCCCTTTTTGGTGGTTATATCTTGTAGAATGTTAGCCAGAATGAGGGTCTCTATGAAACTGATTTGTGTTTCTTAACTTTTGTGTAACTTCCTCCCCTCCCTCCTTACCCTTATTCCTCTAAACCCCCCTACCCCTGAAGTTCTGTCCCTCCCCAAGCCTTTCAGGAAATGCCTTCTCTCCTCTCTCCTTATTTCTTCTCTCTCCTGGTCTCATTCTAGTTCTGTGCTCATATTCACATTGCTCACCATCATTTGTCCTCATTTTCAATTGATCCTAGTTAGGAACAGCAGATAAGAGAGTACATGCAGTGTCTGTCTTTCTGTGCCTGTGTGCCCTCTCTTAGAATGATAGTTTTCCAATTTGATGCATTTTCTGAAATTTTCATTATTTAATTTTCCTTACTACTGGAATTCCATTGTGTATATGTACCAATTCTTCATTATCCATTCATCAGTTGATGGGCATCTGGACTGATTCTAGCTATTGTAAATAGAGCAGCAACAAATATGGCTGGGCAAGATTTTCTGTAGTAATAAGTGGAGTATTTACGGTATATGCCCAGGAATGATATAGCTGGATCAAATGGTAGCTCTATATTCACCTTTGTCAGAAGTCTCCATACTGATTTCCATAGTGGTTGCACCAATTTGTACTCCCACCAGCAATGGGTAAGGGTCCCTTTTTCACCAGCATTTGTTGTCATTTGAATTTTTGATGAATGCTATCCTGACTGTGGTGAGATGAAATCTCAGGGTTGTTTTGATTTGCATGTTGAACATCTCTTTAAGTGTGCAATAGCCAACTGTGTTTCTTCCTTTGAAAATTCTGTGTTTAATTCTCTATACCATTTTTGAATGAGTTGTTTGATTTTTTTAATTATTTGATTTTTGAGTTCTTTGCAAATCCTATATATTAGACCTTTGTCTGAGGTATACTTGGTAAGGATTTTCTCCCATTCTGTGGGATGTCTATTGACTCTGTTGATGGTTTACTTGTCTATACAGTAGCATTTTAGTTTCATGAAGTCCCAGTGATTGACTGTTGATATAATTTCCTGTGCTGTTGGGATCTTATTCAGAAAATCTTTCCCTATGCCTATATTGTGAAGTAGTCTCCCCATTTTTTCATCTAGTTGTTTTAGAGTTTCAGGTCTTATATTGAGGTCCTTAATCCATTTAGAGTTGAGTTTTGTACAGGGTGAGAGTAGTGGGTTGAATTTCATTCTTCTACACACAGTTATACAATTTCTCTAGCATTATTTGTTGAAGAGACTAACTTTTCTCCAGTGTGTATTTTTGGCCCTTTTTATCAAAGATCAGGTAGCTGTAGTAGCTTGGACTTAGAGATGGGTCTTCTATTCCATTCCACTGATATGTGTGTCTGTTTTTGTGCTAATACCATGCAAGTTTGTTTACTATGGCTTTGTAGTATATCTTGAAATCAGGTATGGTGATGCCTCCAGATGTATTTCTTTTGTTGAGAATATTTTTGGCTATCTGAGGCCTTCTGTTCCTGCATATGAATTTTGAGGTTATTTTTTTTCTATCTCTATGAAGAATATTGCTGGAATCTTCATCAGTACTGCATTAAATCTATATAATGCTTTTGGTAGGATGGCCATTTTCACAATATTAACTCTTCCAATCCATGAGCATGGGAGGTCTTTCCATCTTCTCATATCCTCAATTTATTTCTTCAGTGTTATGTTTTCTTTGTATAGGTCTTTCACTTCCTTGGTTAGTGATATTCCAAGGTATTTAAATTTTTGTGGCTATTGAAAATGGGATACTGTTGCTTATCTATTTCTCCATATGTTTATCTTTGGCATGTTGGAAGGCTACTGATTTTTGTGCATAGATTTTGTATCCTGCCACTTTACTGAAAGAATTTATCACATTTAAGAGGATTTTTTTTTCATTTTTTTTTTTTTGGTGGAGTCTTTTGGGACACATACACACAAATATGTGATGATAGTGGGGGGGGTCTTCTACTATTATTTTATTGGGATTTATATCTGTTTTATTGCTTAGAAAATTGTACTTTATAAAATTAGGTGGCCCTGTGTTTGGTACATATAAATTTATGATAGTAACATCTTTTTGTTCAATTGTTCCTTTAATGAATATGAAATGGTCTTCTTTATCTTTTTGATTACTTTTGTTTTAATGTCAATTTGGTCCAAAATCAGTATAGCCACTCCTATTTGTTTCTTGCTACCATTTGCTTGGAAAAACTTTTTCCAACCTTTCACCCTAAGATGGTGTTTATATTTAATTGTAAGATGGGTTTCTTTAAACAGAGAATGGATGGATCCAGTTCTCTGATCCAGCCTAGTAATCTGTGTCTTTTGATTGGAGAGTTGCCCATTAATGTTCAGAGCTATAATATTATGAGGTGTGAGGTTATTCTTCGCATGTTGAAGGTTTTGTGGAGTTTGGTGTTTGCATGCTTTATGTCCATTTTAGTTTTGTTTATTTTTCTCTCCTCATGTGCATGTTGTTTCATCTTCTGAGTGTGGAGTTATCCCATGTAGTACTCTCTGTAGGGCTGACTTGATGCTCATAAAATTGTAAAGCTGGTTTATATTGTGAAAGATTTTTCTTTCACTTTATATTATGAGGGAATTTTGTGGGTACTGTAGTTTGGGTTGGCAACCATGGTCTTTAAGCTTTTGAAATACTCTGTTCTAAGCTCTTCTGGCTTTTAAGAGTTTCCATTGAAAAATCAGAGATAATTATGATGGGCTTACCTCTGTATGTAATGAACTGTTTTTCACTTACAGCTTTTAGTATTCTCTTTGTTTTCCATGTTTAGTGTGTTTTTATTATTATGTGATGTGGGGTATCTCTTCTTTGGTCCTGTTTATATGGTGTTTTGTACATCTCCTATACCTGGATTGGTCTCTCTTTTGTAAGGTTGGAAAATTTTTCTTCAATGATGTTGGTGAAGCTATTCCCTTGATCTTTATTTCTTCCCCTTCCTGCATGCCTATGTCCAAATATTGGGTCTCTTCAAGGTCCCAAAATTCCCTCATGTTCTGTTCACACAGTGCTGTTGTTGTTTATTTGCTTGTTTTAACTTTTAATTCTTCTAACTTGTCCTCAGGCTCAAATATTATGTCCTCCATGTGGTCTATTCTGTTGGTGAGGCTTTCTTGGGAGCTTTCCAAAAGAGTTATTGAATTCTGTATTCTGTTATGTTTTTCTTTAGCATTTCCATCTTTTGTATGTATTCCATTTTCATTTCTTGACTTGGCCTTTTTCCTCTCTTAGAATTTATTTATCTTAAGTTCTCTTAGAATTTATTCCTGCATTTGTTTAGATATATCCTCATTGAGCCTGTTCCACTGGCCTATGAGCTCATTCATTTTTTGATTCTCAAATTCCTTTAGCTTTCTGTTGATCTCTTTTTTGATTGACTTTTATGTCATTGTCTATGGAGTACTGTTTCCTGATTCTCTTTGGATTCCTTCAGTAGATTGTGTTGTTCTTGTTGATTATCTTCCATTTCCTTCATCCATCCTTTGAGTTCATTTTGTTGCCTTTCTTCCAATTCATTAAGCCATACTTTGATGTGTAATCTGAATTTGTTTTGCTGATTTTCCTCCATTTCCTTAGGCCATTCTTGGAGTTCCTGTTTGATTACTCTTTATCCAGTTTCTTCCCAATTAACAGCCTTTTGTTCACAGTCTCATTAAGTTTGCTTAAACTGTGTGTTTTGAGCTTCTATGTCTTGAGTTTCCTCTAAACTTTCATTGGAAGTTTCTATTGTGGGACTAGTTAGAATGGGTGGGAATCCCTTTGCTGGCTGGGTATTGTGTATGTTATCTGTTTTGTACTGTTCTCTGCCTCCAGATCAGTTGTCTCACTGAGGGTGGAGCAACAGCAGCTCTTATATAACCTGTGTTGGGTGGCCTGGTCTAAATAGATCACAGTGGGTATGGGATTGAAGACTATCTACTGGATTGGGGTGTGTATACTTGAGCTTGAAGACAGTCTACTTTGTGTGGTGACCAAAATGGGCTCTGATCTTCCAGATTATTCCCTGTCTGGCTTTCTGGGGTGAGATCAGCTCCAAGCTTCTCCTGGGGTCTGTACATAGCTGCTTCTGCTTCTGTTCTTCATATATTTTTTTTGGGGGGGGAAGAGGGTAGGCTTGCAAGGTATGTGTGAGAAGTGGAATCCAAATTGGTCAGCTGCTCTCTGCTGATCTTCCACAGACTTGTTCCCTCCCAGGTATCTGTCTTGGAATGGCATCTACCCCTGGTGCAGAACGCCTGTCTCACAGTAGTGCAAAACCTTCCATTGACCTTTCACTGGTTTGTTCCCTACCAAACAGGTGCCTTGGAATGGCTTCTTGCTTTGATGAGTAAGCTGGTTGCTCAGCTCTGTCTTCCATTGGCAGCTCTACTCCCCTCTGATCTTGTGCTGGTTTGTTCCCTCCCAGGCAGGAGCCCTGAAATGGCATGTAGCCAGTGAGTAATCCTGGTGCTCAGCCCTGTCTCCCAATGGCATGCAGCCCTGCTCCCCTCTGACCTTCCACTGGTTTGTTTCCTTCCAGGTAAGGTGCCCTGAATGATAATGATAACTTTTAAGATCACAATTAATATCAAAGGTGCGTGATAACAAAACTATGCCCATGCCTAACATATTTTTTAGGTGATTGAGCTATAATTTCCTGGAAATCATACTTAGTATGATGTTTGGCTATGCATACTGCAAACACTGTTACAGACTAATTGGCCTGAGCTGTTCTTATTGTTCCATTCCTTTGCTTCCACTTCTTCTTTTCTCTATTCCTTTTTGACAAATTCCAACCATTTTCCAAAGACAAACCCAACTCAGAGGTAAAGAGAGGAGATAAAAGGGTATATTCCATAAGAACAAGTCCACCAAAATCTTAACACTCCCTTTTTCCATTTGAAAATTTACTACTAAGAGGCCATTATATTTGACCCTTGCAGAATGGGTACTTTCTGATAAGGCATGCATTTCAAAAAGTCCTGTAGGAACAAGACATGAGTGCCATAGGAAATTTTTTTAAATCTACGTTGAAATAGAATACTAAATTTCCCTGCATTAATATTATATTCAATAATATGTTTAACATACCTAATTAGTGAAACACTCCATTCTGGAAAAACAGAGATGGAAAGAGCCAGCACATAATACCAAAAGTAAACATCTAAGCTAGCAAAGACATGTCACCAAATATTCTATCATGTTCTGTATAGATGTCTAAAAAAGCACAACCCATCAGTCACAGGAATTCTGGGAAGAACATGACATCCCACATAATTGTCTAAGAAAGTCTTAAAGGAAAGGTAGGAATTGAGAGGTAAGTGCTATTTCTACAGTGAAGAAGAGAAAGGCTTCCCTGTGGTGCACAGTTGGATCAAGGGATTTATGTGAGTTAAGCATGTGCTGTCAACACAAGAAGCACCTGCATTTTCTCAGAGCAAGAGTTCACAGAGGAAAGTAAAGCACTTCAGGTACTGGAAAGAATTCAAAGCCAGAGGTGGGGAGCAGCTGAGAGTTCTGGTCAGACAAGTGCCAAGTGGTACTTTAGAAATAACAGAAATCTAACAGCATATTCTGAAAGACAGACATTTACAGATGAAAATGCAAACACACTGATCTCTATGGTAGGCATTAAAGCACCTAGGCCAAGATGCTAGGCATTTCAGAAAGATGACAATGTATGAGGCAAAACCCCTTATTTTGCATAAAATAAATATGTAGTGAACTTCTGCTACATGCCAGGTAAGAAGTACTAATAAGGCCCAACACACTGTCACAGACCGATCATTGTTATGGAGAATTATCCATACAAGCAGCTTTGAGTGATATCTGTAAGGTATCATGGATAAATAGAAGAGGGGAACCTTGCACGCTATATTGATTGTCATCCTGACAGGATTTAGGATTTCTTGTGAGGTATTGTATAGATTAGGTAACACTCTGGGGGTTATCTTGATTAGATTAATTTAGGCGGGAAGATCCACCTTAACTGTGGGTAGCACAATTACATGGACCAGGGTCCTAAACTACATAAAAAGGAGAGAGCTGGCTGAGAACCAATATTCATTATATTCTGCTTCCTCGCTGTAGGCTGAACGTGACCAGTTCTGTCAAGTTCCTGCCAGTATGTCTTTCTTTCCACAATGGACTATAACCTGGAACTATAAGGTGAAATAAAACCTTTTGCCCTTAAAGTGATTTTGGCCAGGTATTTTTTTCCAGCAATGAGAAGGTAACTAATATAGCTGCTTTGGGATAAAAAGCCTCCTGAGCCTCAGGGTCTTAAAAGATGAGAGGATTAGTTTCCTGTGAATTCTATAACTAATTACCCAAACTCAGTGCCTTGAAACAACAAAACATTAGGCTGGACACCAAACATCTGCACCAAGGTGTTGACAGAATACAGTGCCTCTGAAACTCTAAGAAAGATCCTTACTTGCCTCTTCCCACTCACAGGAGCCTCATGCATTCCTTGGCTTGTGGACCCTAGCACATCCCATTCAAAATTTAATCTTATTTCTCCATACAAAATTGCAGCCATTCCTTTTATATCATTACAGAAAGAGATGAATGCTTGAGTCCAGTTGATGCTGACAGGCTCATATTTTTAAAAAAAAACATTATTCCCATTGTAAGACATGGGAAATATTCTGAAACCCCTCTGTGGAAAACAGTAAGTTTCACGTAAGGGAAAAAGTGGCACTAAGCAAAGATTTCTGGGTCTCTAATCCCTAATTCATTTGACCAGGTGACTCACAACCTAGTTGATAGGAATTACTGTAGCAACAACAAGAGAAAGCTTGTTGGAAGACCTGGTATGTCCAGTGTCAAACACAAAGTTCTCCACATGACAATTTCCTTTCCTTGTTCAGAGCCTCACAAATGGGCAAAACGAGGATATGTATTATAGGCAACAAAGCAGAGCCAAAACTATAAAACTGACTGGTGCTGGTGGAATAATGAGTGCTTAACACAGAGGCTATAATTATTCATTTCATATCCTCTAAACATTGTGAATTGCTAAAGGAATAATATCCCAGCCTGTTGATCTTTTTTAACTTCTCTGTGATTTTATGTACAAGAAATCTGTAGCCATGGAAAAGAGTTGCTGCCATATGACAGGCATCTTGAGGCCAGACAACAGGGATGGAAGGGTTTGGGGGAGGGGGAAGGAAAAGTTGAAGAGAAATAAAACACAAACTAAACACAAAATGAACTGGTACCATAAAATCCTTTGTCCTTACCATGGCTTAGGGAATTTTGTGGAAGAGGGGCAGAAATATTATAAGAGCCACAGGTTGGGACAGCATACCCAGAGGCATTGCTTATCTCCCCAGTGACTGACTGCTTCTCTCACAACTCATAATCCAAAACCCCATGGGGAATACCAGGAAGCCCACTAAAGAGGGCTCTTAGCAGAATGGGGAAAGGGAGGAGGGAAATGATGGTACCAACTCCGGATGTGTTCATACAAAGTAAACTCAAAATAATAATAATAATCATAAAAACAAATGGATGTGTTGCTTAGGTTTCATTATCATATTATAAAGAGAGCAAAATGTTACGTTTCTCTACATTTCTTTATACCTAGCCTAGACAAATATAGAAGTCAGGAGACTCTCTTGATGGCAGACAAACAGGAGGCTCTGCTAATAGCAGGTAAACAAGAGGCTCTGCTGGGATGAGTAGCATTTCCTGGGGCCTGCATTGTTGAGCAAACTCCTTAAGATAAGTGGGACCCCTGGTCACAGGCTTACCTCGCACCCCCCAGGTGGCATTTCCTAAAGATAAGTGGGACTCCTGGTCACAGGCCTACCTCATAAGCCGCAGGTGGTGCTTCCTGTAACTGACCAGGCGCTTCCTGTAGCTGACCAAGAGTCCTGTTTATCAGTCTGCATGTTACTGGTGTTGGAGTTGGTAGCAAGCCATTGACAGGGAACTTTTGCCTAGGTCTGCCGGCCCCCTCCTTTATTGGGTAAGAAACCTCCAGAGGTGCTTCCTTCACTCTTCTTTTTGCTTTCCTTTTTTTCTGGTTTTCCATGCTTTTTTTCTTTTTCTGGGTCCAAGAGAAGCTGGATGCAGCATTAATTCCCCTGGATGAGGCATCAAGGGGCCACCCTTGACCCTCCCTGGCTCCATTCAGAGATTTCGAATGGAGGTCTGTTTCTGGTTCAGTTTTGGTTTGGCAGCCACCTGGTAATGCCAGAAGAGCCTTCTTTGCTAGCATGTTTGTTTGGTGGCATGTTCGTTTGTCTTCTCCTCATCTTTGAAGATATGGGTCAAAATCACTATGTTGAAAAATCTCCTTTAAAACTGGTTAAAAAGCACTTAAAAAAAAAAAAAAGATAAACAATAAAATGAGCTAGGCCTATTATCCTAGCTACTTGGGAAGCTGAGACAGGAGGTTCCAATGTGATAGCCTGACTCCACATTTTAAAACACGCGATTTTTAAATTGTTTGATAAAAATAAGTACATAATTTTAATTGGAACTGTGCCTGATATTTTCTCTTTTGTTTGGGCTTTAAACAAGTAAGAAGTAGTTTATAGACACCTTTAGGTTTCTTTATTAATCCAAATAATCCAACAGGTCTCTTCTAAAGTTTTTGTTGGCATTTGATTTACTTCAAGGTTTTTTTTGGGTTTTGTCTTCAAAAGCCAGATTTAACTAAAGCCTATGGTGAGCTAAAATTTTATGTAAACAATGCCATACTTTGTCATGTGATATCAAATATAATTACTGAGTTTATGTTCTAGGTCAACTTCAACTTACATAGAGGATTATTAAAAAAAAAAACAGTAAGGGCTGGAGAGATGGCTTAGCAGTTAAGCACTTGCCTGTGAAGCCTAAGGACCCTGGTTTAAGGCTCCATTCCCAGGACCCACATTAGCCAGATGCACAAGGGGGCACACGTGTCTGGAATTCTTTTGCAGTGGCTGGAGGCCCTGGCACACCCATTCTCTCTCTCTCTCTTTCTCTCTCTGTCACTCTCAAATAAATAAATAAAACAAAAATTAAAGAAAAAACCAAAATTCTCTCTGAGATGATGACTCTTAATTTGCCAGGTATTCTTAAAGGTCATAATGTCCTGCTACTTAAAAGGAAGAGGCAACTGGCCTGAGTTCTAGGCCAGCCTGCCTCAAAATAAAAACAAGAATTTGCCTTAGTTACTCCTAATAAAAGCATTTCCAAATATGTTAAAGGTATTGATAAAGATTATCCCTGAAATGGTTGTTGTGTTTTGGACTGTATTCATAGAAAAAGTATTTCACTCATCTCATTTCCTTAGAAGTATGTGCTCAACCATGTTTATTGCTGCCCAATTTATAATAGCTGGGAAATGGAACCAGCCTAGATGTCCCTCAACTCCATTGTATAAATGTGCCATATCTTCATTATCCACATTTATACAATGGAGTTCTACTCAGCGGTAAAGAAAAATGAAGTTATGAAATTTGCAGAAAAGTGGATGGATCTGGAAAGGATTATACTAAGTGAGGTAACCCAGGCCCAGAAAGCCAAGCGCCACATGTTCTCCCTCATATGTGGATCTTAGCTACAGATGATTGGGCTTCTGTGCGAGAAGGAAAAACCTCAGTAGCAGAGGCCAGTAAGTTAAAAAGGAGATAGAAAGGGAAGAGAAAGAAAGGGAGGAGGGCATTTATTAGGTTGGTGTTATATATATGTAAGTAGAAAGATTGAGATGGGGAGGGGATATGATGGAGAATGGAATTTCAAAGGGGAAAGTGTGGGGGGGGACTACCATGGGATATTTTTTATAATCATGGAAAATATTAATAAAAATTGAGAAAATAAAAAATAAAAGAAAAGAAAAAGTATTTTATGGAGTTTATTAATAGGAGCTATCTCAAATCAATAGGTTATATAAAATCTGAAAGTATGTATGCTGGTATTCTAAAGCAAGTCTGGTTGTCAAGTAGAGATTTTTTGATGATTTAAATACTAAGGAAGGCTTTTTCTCTACCAATTTCCAATAATAAGATGGTTAACTCTTTGAAGCCAAACTACTTGCTTCTTTGTCAATGGGTAATAAGATTAATTAATTTGGTGTAATTTCTCTTAATAGTCTTATAAAAAAGATGGTTAATTATGGGGTAAAATGAGTTATTGAAGGAACTAAAAGGTATTTTTCTTTTTTTTTTTTTTGTTTATTTATTTATTTGAGAGCGACAGAGAGAAGGAGGCAGAGAGAGAGAGAGAGAGAATGGGCGCGCCAGAGCTTCCAGCCTCTGTAAACGAACTCCAGATGCGTGCGCCCCCTTGTGCATCTGGCTAACGTGGGTCCTGGGGAATCGAGCCTCGAACCGGGGTCCTTAGGCTTCACAGGCAAGCGCTTAACCGCTAAGCCATCTCTCCAGCCCAAAAGGTATTTTTCAATGTTGGACATAGAATGCTTGTTAAAAATGTTTTTTGGATGGAACTTGGATCAAAATGTAAAAGTATGTGGATAAAGATATGTGTATGTAATGCTGGGTGTGGTGGTGCACACCTTTAATCCCAGTACTTGGGAGGCAGAGGTAGGAGGATCATCATGAGTTCAAGGCCACCTTGAGACTACATAGTGAATTCCAGGTCAGCCTTAGCTAGAGTGAGTCCCTACTTCGAAAAACCAAAACCAAAAAAAAAAAAAAAAGATGTGTGTATGAATGTCAGAGATCTAAAAAGGACCATATTCTGCTTTATTATATGTAAAGTAACCATCTCATTTCTGACAATCTTAAGTCCAGTGCTTATAACAAAATTAACTCTTAAGACATATTCCCTACTTTAGGTACAGTCTCATGCTCAAACAATGATCGTCATCTGAGAAAAATAATTTCAAGGTTTATGGTCCTGTTTCAAATGTTCTCTGGGTAATTGATACCCACACAATTATTAATTATCTAAATTAATCAAAGATGTTTTCAAACACACGTGCTAAGACTTTATACTGTTTTACTTGTCCTTTCCTGACAATTTCTAGGTTAAATTAATTGGTTCATTTATTTGTAAATTAATTGGCATTGTTATCAAGACTGGTAATAGGTTCTGCCTGTATTTATAGCTATTAGGGTAGTTAAAGTGTAAGATGTGCCTACCTTCTATGCCTCAGATATGGCTTATGCTGCCACAGTACAACAAAATTTTAAAAGGTTGAACAAAATGATTTTAGAAGCTCTTATTCCATTCTTTAACTAAGTCTATTTCAGAAATCAAATGTGCTGTATATGTACATATATTCAGGCTTGTGTAACTTCCTTTCTAAGTGTGTTAATCACCTATGTAGAAACCAAAGCCAAATGGAATCAACAGAGCAAAAAGCATCAATATTTTGACCTATGCTCTCAGGTCATGAGGCCATTGGAGATGATGGGACACTTGTACACTGGCCCCCTGGTACACCTGACTTCCTGAGCAGGGAGGATATGAAGACCCAAGCAAAATTGGTTTCCAGTATGAAACAGGAGAGTCACAATCGAGGAGCAATCAGCCCTCCTGACTTCCCAAAGAAGGAAAAACTACTTGGCTAGCGTGGCCCTGACTCATCCTAACAGACAAAAAGCACCAGTAGACTATAGGGCTACTCCTGGGTCCCTAAAGCCTCTTTGGAGAGCCATTGGTGACCTCCAGAGTTAATCCTTGAATAAATTTTGGCTGCTTGGTCTTAAACACTCAGAGAGAAATGTATAACCAAAGATAGAAAAAAACACCTTAAATATATAAATGGCCTATTAAGTAATACAACAAGAGCTTTCCAAGAGGGGAAACAAACAAGACCTTAAGACATTTTCCCCCATAGTTCTAATTCTTTAGTAAAGAAAAACAGCTATAGATATCAAAAGGGTTATTTTCAAATCTAAAAGATATAAATAAGTTCTAAGACCAAAAAAAACATATTTTTACAGCCTTTAATGGCACCCAATGGCTCTCTATTTTCAAAGATAAATGTTGTATATATTTTTCTGATAACTCTGCTAATATCTCATCTGTTTTACAAGCCATGTCGAATACTACTGTGCTATTTGATCTGGAAAAAAATCTCAGGCACCTCATGCTCAGATGGTCCTGAGATAATCCAAGCCTGTCTACTTGGATTCCCTCGACCACAAGAAGGACCAGTTTTCTGTGTGCTCACTTCTTATTAACGCCTTACTTTTATTCTTTTTTCCCCAATGTTCTCTTCCAAGACTATCTTCCTGCACTCCAGGGTCCATTAGAATAATTCCCCTCTCTGGGAAAAACTCTCTAAGTGCCACAAGCCACAACTTTGTGTCCCATTTAGCAGGAAATAGTAAGTGATCTGATATCTCATCCTTTGTCCTCTAACAGCAGTTCTTATGAGAGGGAGAAATAAAGGGGGATAGAATTAGGGTGACTGGACCCCTGAAGGTAAAAAGGGAGGAAAGTTTTTCTTATCTCTTGCCCAGTTCCAAAGAACTATTTTTCCATGTGTGTGCCACATCCCTGGCTCTGCAAAGGACAGGCCTTGCCCTCTTTGATGCCAGTCAATTACGTCTCTCTGCCTGTCCAACTTTAAGCTAACCAGAGCTGAATGCCTGCTCAATATTTCCATAATCAGGGCCAGTTGTGTCAAGACACCGATTCTCCTTTGGTGCAAAAGGAGTAATCACCCCATACATAAATATTTCCTCTCCCATCTTTTGTTCCCCAGTCTTGATTGCTTCACAGATGTATCTCTATGAGAAAAAAGCAGCCTAAAAACTCTGCCTGCACCAGCTGAAAGAGATTTTCATCCCACTGAGGGTGGGCCTCAGTGTGACGCTGTCTCTGGGTGCCTCCCATGACCAACAGCCTCAAATCTCTCCAGAGACTATTACACTCTCTCACAGGTGTGATACTTCAAAACACTCTAGCCTGAGACCTCTTTACTTCTGAACTTTGGAAGATATAAGTGGTCTTGGGACAAAAATGTTGGGGTTTTTTTGTTGTTAATGAATAAAATGTTGTTAAACAAAATGTTAAATCTCAAACAAAGTGCTGCTTGACCACTGCAAGCCTAAGGACCCCACCACCTGGTTCTCTAAACCTTAAGTTACTTGGCTTCTCTCAATGCAATGGCTGTGAAAGTGAAGGGGACAAAATAAAAGAGGATTAGAATTACTTCTTATAAAACAAGGGGCCCTATGTATGGCTTTAGATAAAATAATAATTGGTTTCAGTCTATGTTTAGTTGATCTCCATGACAAACTTCCCTTTGGTCCCTGATACTACTACTCTTAGGCTTTACCATAACACCCTGCATTACTAATTCTCTGTCTCTCTCTCTCTCTCTCTCTATATATATATATATATATATGTATATATATATATATATATACATATATATGTATACACACACACACACACACACACACACACACACACATATATATATATTTCTGCTAAACTTATGGTATTACGGACACAATATTCCCCCCTATCTACAACTGAACAAACCCTAGACATTATCTCTTACAAGTCAAAGATTTAACTCAGTGCCATGCAGAGGGGAAAATGTAAAGAGAGCAAAATGTTACGTTTCTCTACATTTCTTTATACCTAGCCTAGACAAACATAGAAGTCAGGAGGCTCTGTTGCTGGCAGACAAACAGTAGGCACTGCTAATAGCAGGTAAACAAGAGGCTCTGCTGAGATGAATAGCATTTCCTGGGGTTTGAATTGTTGAACAAACTCCTTAAGATAAGCAGGACTCCTGGTCACAGGCCTACCTCGTCACCCCCCAGGTGGCACTTCCTAAAGATAAGCAGGTATGATGGGGTGGCTCTCTCCTTAGGATCTATATCTATCTGAAAAAGAGAAGCAGATTCTCCAATGGAGAGTAAGTTAGCACCAGGACAAATGAGATAACCTTACCTTTTATAGAGAATTTAATAGGTGTAGGCCGTCTTGTAGCCCATGATTGATGGTAGCTTGATATTGGAGAGTGGGCTTATGTTTGGATATGGTTCTGACTTATTTCCCAGCTCCAGCTATGGGTCCCATACCACTGAGGGGATCAGTTAGCCAAATTAAGAGCAGAGCCACCCCATCATACCTGAAAAGGGGCCTGGCTGAAACTAAGAAAAATTGGCGAAACAAGCAAGGGTGCTGTTTTCCTGATGAACCAGATACCAGCACAAGGGGGAAGGAGATCAACACAGAGAAAAATCAACTCCTACCAAATCAGAGAGCCAGAGCCTCAGAGGCCCCCAACACCTCATCACTGAAACAGACCAAAAATGAACCCAACATGGCTCAGGGAAATTTTGCGGAAGAGGGGGCGGAAAGAATGTCAGAGCCACATGTTGGGTCATGATATGCAGAGACATTTAGCTTACCCATAACTGTGGGCTAACTCCACAATGCATAACCCATATACCTCAACAAGGAGGGGCCAAGAGGAGGGGGTAGGTCACGGATGAGCCTAATAATGGTACCAAACTGACTGTATTTGCTGAATACAAAACTAATTAATAAAGAAAAAAAAGAAAGAAAAAAAAGATAAGCAGGATTCCTGGTGTGATAGTTAAGGTGTTGTCAACTTGATCTGTTTAGTAATCCATAGGTTGCTTCTAGGAAGGATCAACTAGAGGAGGAAGTCTTTCCCCAAGGTTGAGCCCTTCCCCCAGAATGGGCGGTCCCGCCCAGAGGGGGACTTGATACAAGGGAGCTCTGGGAAAAAAGAGTCCCTTCCTTCCTTCCTGCCTCCCTTCCATTTTGGCTGCCGGAGCTGCTTGCTACCTTCCAGCGTGGGTTGAAGACCAGTGCGGACGAAAGACCAGCATCAACTGAAGACCCCTGTGGATTGAAGCCCAGCGGCTCCTCAGGAAGCCTCCAGGCTTTCCTGCACCATCTGCAGTGCCGGGTCGGGACTGCTGAGGCATCTGGCCACAAGGACTGAGCAACTACCAGGTTCGGTGATTCTCGGGCCTGCAACTGCTATTGGACTACTGTAAGCTGATCCAATAAATCCCCTTTTAAAATAATTCATTCTAGCAGTTCTGTTCCTCTAGAGAACCCTGACTAATACAGAATTTGGTACCAGAAGTGGTTCTAGAGAAACAGAATTGTAAGGATGGGTTTCTCTAGTGGGCTTAGTGCTATCTGGGGTTGGCTCTCCAATTTCAATGCTGCTAAAGGCCCCACTGGTGATAAGGAGAGCGCTTTTCCTGGAAATAAGGGGGACACTAATAATCCATGGTGTGCACTATTTCAAGAACTACGTGAGATAGATGTATTTGATGACCCTGAGTCATGTCTTGTGAAGAGCGAGGAATTTAGTAACTCTGTATTTAACACATTTGAGTATTTGTGGAAAAGTAAGACCAATGATGAGGCTGGTTGGTTGCTTTTGGCATCTCTGGACAAACTAGTGAGGGAACAGCAGAAGCTCAAAAAGGAAAATTCTAAGCTTAAGACCCACATACATGATCTCAAGGTTTCTAAGGGTGCCCTGGAGGAGAGTCTCCTCTCTAGCCAGAACAGGGCTCGGATTGCAGAAAACCAAACCCAAGCTCTCATTGTGAGATTGGCTAATTTGCAACGTAAATTCAAATCCCAGCCTCACCAACTATCAGAAGTTAAAGTGAGGGCACTGATTGGAAAAGAGTGGGATCCTGTGACTTGGGATGGTGATGTGTGGGAAGACCCTGAAGAACCTGGGGACATCGAAGTGTTAGATTCTGAAGAAGATGTTTTGGATGAAAATATGGCCTGCCCTCCCTTAGCAGCAGTTGTATCCCCACCCCCACATCCTGAGGTATTATCCTCCCCACCCTTGCCTGAGGGAATTCATCCCTCTTTGTCTGGGGAATCAGCAGGAAGTGCTGGTGCTTCTCAGTTCCCGCCCGTTTTTGCCTCTAGGCCTATAACCAGACGGAAGGCTAGGCAGGCCCCTAAAGGTGAGATAGAAAGTGTGACACAGGAGGAAGTGAGGTACACACCTAAAGAACTTCAGGAGTTTTCTAACTTGTACAGGCAGAAGCATGGGGAATATGTGTGGGAATGGATCTTAAGGGTGTGGGATGATGGAGGAAGGAACATAAGATTAGATCAGGCTGAATTTACTGAAATAGGCCCATTGAGCAGAGATTTTAGATTTAACAATGCAGCTCGTGCAGTTGGAAAGGGTGCCAAGAGTTTATTTGATTGGTTGGCTGAAGTATGGATCCAAAGATGGCCTACTGTGAGTGAGCTCGAGCTGCCTGATATCCCTTGGCTTAATGTCGATGAAGGGATTAAAAAGCTCAGAGAACTTGGAATGCTGGAGTGGATTTGCCATGTAAACTCATCTTTGCCCCCACAATGGGAGCGTCCAGAAGATGTGCCCTTCACTAAGACTATAAGAAACAGATTTGTGAGGGGAGCGCCAGCATACTTAAAGTCTTCCATCATTGCTCTTTTATGTAAAGAAGACCTCACAGTGGGAGCTGCAGTTGCTGCATTAGGTGATTTAGATGCAATGGGCATAACTGGATCTCGGGGTAACAAGGGCCAAGTGGCAGCACTGAATCGCCAAAGGTGGGGTGAACGTGTTTTTCATGATAGACAGCGTAGGCAAAATTATGCACATAAAGGTATGACTCGTATGGACCTTTGGAATTGGCTGATGAATCATGGTGTTCCCAGAAGTCAAATAGATAAGAAGCCTACTGAATTTCTTCTTGATCTGTATAAGCAGAAAAATTCCAGAGCAAGGGAACATAAAGCCACTTTGAATTATAGCGACAGAGAATCAAAACCTCTTAATCAGTTTCCAGATTTGAGCCAGTTTACAGACCCTGAGCCCCTTGATTGAAGGGGTGGCCGGGTCCCCTTGAGGAAGGACCCTCCTGCAACTGCCAAAAGTTTCAATATTAAACTTACACCTATCCTTCCTCAGAGGGACCTGCAGCCTTTTGCTAGGGTAACTGTACACTGGGGGAAAGGAAATAATCAGACCTTTCGGGGCCTACTGGACACTGGCTCTGAATTGACATTGATTCCAGGAGACCCCAAAAAGCACCATGGCCCTCCAGTTAAAGTAGGTGCTTATGGAGGTCAGGTGATCAATGGAGTTTTGGCAAATGTTAGACTGACAGTGGGTCCAGTGGGTCCCCGAACTCACCCTGTGGTTATTTCCCCAGTGCCAGAATGCATAATTGGGATAGATATACTTAGGAGTTGGCAGAACCCTCACATTGGTTCCCTGACTTGTGGAGTGAGGACTATTATGGTTGGAAAGGCAAAATGGAAGCCACTGAGGCTCCCACCACCAGGGAAAATAGTGAATCAGAAACAGTATCGCATCCCTGGAGGGATTTCAGAAATTAATGCCACTATAAAGGACTTGAAGGATGCAGGGGTGGTGGTTCCCACCACATCTCCCTTTAACTCTCCTATTTGGCCTGTTCAGAAGACAGATGGATCCTGGAGAATGACAGTGGATTATCGGAAACTTAATCAGGTGGTGACTCCAATTGCAGCTGCTGTACCAGATGTGGTTTCTTTACTTGAGCAGATTAACACATCTCCTGGTACCTGGTATGCGGCTATTGATCTTGCAAATGCTTTCTTCTCCATACCTGTCCATAAGGACCACCAGAAGCAATTTGCCTTCAGCTGGCAAGGTCAGCAGTACACATTTACTGTTTTACCTCAAGGTTATATTAACTCTCCAGCCCTGTGTCATAGCTTAGTTCGCAGGGACCTTGATCGCTTGTCCCTTCCACAGGGTGTCACGTTGGTCCATTATATCGATGACATAATGCTAATTGGATCAAATGAGCAGGAGGTGGCATCCACTCTGGAGTTGCTGGTACAGCATATGCGCATCAGGGGATGGGAAATAAATCCATCCAAAATTCAAGGACCTTCCACCTCAGTGAAATTTCTAGGAGTTCAGTGGTGTGGGGCATGTAGGGATATTCCCTCTAAGGTGAAGGACAAGTTGTTGCATTTGGCCCCTCCTACCACTAAGAAAGAAGCACAACGTCTAGTGGGCCTATTTGGATTTTGGAGACAGCACATTCCTCACTTGGGTGTCTTACTCCGTCCCATATACCAAGTGACTCGGAAAGCTACTAGTTTTCAGTGGGGCCCAGAACAAGAGAAGGCTCTTCAATAGGTCCAGGCTGCTGTGCAGGCTGCTCTGCCCCTTGGGCCATATGATCCAGCAGATCCGATGGTACTTGAGGTTTCAGTGGCAGACAGGGATGCTGTTTGGAGCCTTTGGCAGGCCCCCATAGGTGAATCACAGCGGAGGCCATTGGGATTTTGGAGCAAGGCCCTGCCATCGTCTGCAGACAATTATTCTCCATTTGAGAGACAGCTTTTGGCCTGCTATTGGGCCTTAGTGGAAACTGAACGTTTGACAATGGGCCATCAAGTTACTATGCGACCTGAGCTGCCCATCATGAGCTGGGTGTTATCTGACCCACCAGGCCATAAAGTTGGACGTGCACAGCAACAGTCCATCATTAAGTGGAAGTGGTATATACGTGATCGGGCTAGAGCAGGCCCTGAAGGTACGAGTAAGTTACATGAGGAAGTTGCCCAAATGCCTATGGTTGCTACTCCTGTTGTAATGCCTTCTGTCCCCAAGCATGCACCTATGGCATCATGGGGTGTGCCCTATGATCAATTGACTGAGGAGGAGAGGTCTAGGGCATGGTTTACAGATGGTTCAGCACGTTATGCAGGCACCGCCCAAAAGTGGACAGCTGCAGCATTACAGCCCCTTTCTGGGACAACGCTGAAGGACTGTGGTGAAGGGAAGTCTTCACAATGGGCAGAACTTCGGGCAGTGCATATGGTTGTGCAATTTGCTTGGAAAGAAAAATGGCCAGATGTGCGGTTATACACTGATTCATGGGCTGTGGCCAATGGTTTGGCTGGATGGTCTGGGACTTGGAAGGAGCACAATTGGAAAGTTGGTGAAAAGGACATTTGGGGAAGGTGTATGTGGATAGAACTCTCTGAATGGGCAAAGGATATAAAGATACTTGTGTCCCATGTTAATGCTCATCAGAAGGTGACCTCATTGGAGGATGACTTTAATAATCAAGTAGATAAGCTGACCCGTACTGTGGATAGTGGTCAACCTTTTTCCTCAGCCACCCCTGTCATTGCCCAATGGGCCCACGAACAAAGTGGCCATGGTGGCAGAGATGCAGGCTATGCATGGGCCCAACAACATGGACTTCCACTAACTAAGGCTGACCTGGCTACGGCTACTGCTGAGTGCCAACTTTGCCAACAGCAGAGACCAACTCTGAGCCCCCGATATGGTAGCATTCCTCGGGGTGACCAGCCAGCAACCTGATGGCAGGTTGACTACATTGGACCACTTCCATCATGGAAAGGGCAGCGTTTTGTCCTTACTGGAATAGACACTTATTCTGGGTATGCCTTTGCCTTTCCTGCACGTAGTGCTTCTGCCAAGACTACCATCCGTGGGCTTACAGAATGCCTTATTCACCGTCATGGCATTCCACACAGCATTGCTTCTGACCAAGGAACTCACTTCACTGCCAAGGAAGTACGGCAGTGGGCTCATGATCATGGAATTCACTGGTCTTACCATGTGCCCCACCATCCTGAAGCAGCTGGCTTGATAGAACGGTGGAATGGCCTTTTGAAGAAACAGCTACAGCGCCAACTAGGTGGCAATAGCTTGGAGGGCTGGGGGAGTGTCCTCCAGCAGGCTGTATATGCTCTGAATCAGCATCCTATATATGGTACTGTTTCTCCTATAGCCCGGATTCACGGGTCCAGGAATCAAGGGGTGGAAATGGGAATAGTCCCACTTACCATCACTCCAAGTGACCCATTAGCTAGATTTTTGCTTCCTGTTCCCGCAACCTTATGCTCTGCTGGATTACAAGTCTTGGTCCCAGAGGGAGGAGTCCTTTTGCCAGGAGACACAAAGAACATTCCATTGAACTGGAAGCTAAGACTTCCCCCTGGTCACTTTGGGCTCCTAATGCCCTTGAGTGAACAGGCTGAGAAAGGAGTTACAGTGATAGCAGGGGTGATTGATCCAGATTACCAGGGGGAAATTGGACTGCTTCTCCACAATGGAGGTAAGGAAGAGTATGCCTGGAGTGCAGGAGATCCTTTAGGGCGTCTGCTAGTGTTACCATGTCCTGTTGTCAAAGTCAATGGACGACTGCAACAACCCAATAGAAGTAGTGTGATAAATGGCCCAGATCCTTCAGGAATGAAGGTATGGGTTACCCCTCCAGGCAAAGAACCAAGACCTGGTGAGGTGCTTGCTGAAGGTGGAGGAAATACAGAATGGGTAGTAGAAGAAGGCAGTTACAAATACCAGCTAAGGCCACGTGACCAGTTACAGAAACGAGGACTGTGATTGCAATGTTTCTGTCCTGCCTTGATAACAGAGTGTTTGTATGTATCTACACCAATATTACAATTATATCATTAGCTAACTGTTGAATTTATATTAGACCCATTATACTAGAGACTAAGCTTTGTGTTGGGGGGAAGATTTTGCGGTTCCGGTTGTACGTGGGATAGTTATGCCATGTTAGGCAGAATTATGAGCTTGTTACTGTTTTCATTTGAAAATTAAGTATGATGTAAGGAGACATGATTTGATGCCAAGTTGACAAGGGGTGGACTTGTGATAGTTAAGGTGTTGTCAACTTGATCTGTTTAGTAATCCATAGGTTGCTTCTAGGAAGGATCAACTAGAGGAGGAAGTCTTTCCCCAAGGTTGAGCCCTTCCCCCAGAATGGGCGGTCCCGCCCAGAGGGGGACTTGATACAAGGGAGCTCTGGGAAAAAAGAGTCCCTTCCTTCCTTCCTGCCTCCCTTCCATTTTGGCTGCCGGAGCTGCTTGCTACCTTCCAGCGTGGGTTGAAGACCAGTGCGGACGAAAGACCAGCATCAACTGAAGACCCCCGTGGATTGAAGCCCAGCGGCTCCTCAGGAAGCCTCCAGGCTTTCCTGCACCATCTGCAGTGCCGGGTCGGGACTGCTGAGGCATCTGGCCACGAGGACTGAGCAACTACCAGGTTCGGTGATTCTCGGGCCTGCAACTGCTATTGGACTACTGTAAGCTGATCCAATAAATCCCCTTTTAAAATAATTCATTCTAGCAGTTCTGTTCCTCTAGAGAACCCTGACTAATACACCTGGTCACAGGTCTACTTCACATGCCCCAAGTGGCACTTCCTGTAACTGACCAACAGATCTGTTTACAAGTTATGGCTGTAACCGTCACATGTAAATTGTGATTTAGGGTTTAACTCCCAGCCTTTTTTTTTTTTTTCTTTTTCTAACGTCATGTGGTTATTCCCAATGAAAGCTGACACTGAACAGTTCATGGCTGCTATCTCCCTGAGATGCCCTCTGGGAAGCAGATATGGTATACCAGACTACCCTTTGTTTCCCTTTTCTATCTTTATTTTATCCAATAAGACTTTGCCTCACATTCTGTGGGTCGATGGTCTTACTTATGCGACACCAGACCCCATAACAATATTAGAATTCAGTCTTGGAATCCAATTGTACTACTGAAAGAAAAGTGAAACAGACACCTAACCTCAAGACCTATCAGCCACCATGCAGCTTGCTGGGGACCATAGTTGAGAGGCTTATGTACTTCATTCTTTTGTTCCCCAGGTCAGTGGGAGAGGAAAGATGCTACAGCCAGGAGAAAGGGGTAAGCATCCATTTAAACATGATGAGGAGCAGCTGCTGCCAGAGGCGTATCTAGGGTTATTAATTCCCTTTTCTGAGAAGTAAGTCTGTTCTAGGAATCTCTTTCCTTTCAGTCAGTCAAGTAAGAAAGCAATCAAACACATTTTTGTTTTGTCCCCAGCAGAACTAAAAGAATATTTGGAGAACAGAAGGCTGTCACACTCCAGGCTGAGAAGGAGCAGGAATCAGAGAAACTGGGTCAGAGGAGACTGATGTTTCACTATATGTTTGAGTACCATGCGTGTGTGTATAATCTCCAGGCCATATATCAGAAAATTACACCAGAATCTCTGAGCTGGGAACCAAGCACTGGAATTTCTCAAGGCTCCCTTGTCCTATCAACATAAAGCTAAAATTAAGGACATTTTCCTTAAAAATGAAACAAGGGTTAGAGAGATGGCTTAGCAGTTAAGCACTTGCCTATGAAGCCTAAGGACCTCGGTTCAAGGCTCGATTCCCCAGGACCCACGTAAGCCAGGTGCATAAGGTGGTGCATGCATCTGAGGTTTGTTTGCAGTGGCTAGAGGTCCTGGCATGCCCATTCTCTCTCTCTCTCTCTCTCTCTCTCTCTCTCTCTCTCTCTCCCTCCCTCCCTCTGCTTCTTTCTCTCTCTGTCTGTTGCTCTCAAATAAATAAATAAAAATAAACAAAGAATAAAAATAAAACAAAATAAAACAATACAGGCTAGAGAGATTGCTCAGCAGTTAACGGTACTTGCATGCAAATCCTAATGACCTCAATTCAATTCCCCAGTACCCACATAAAAGCCAGATGCACAAAGTGGTGCATGCACCTAGAGTTCATTTGCAGTGGCTGGATGCCCTGGCACACCCATTCTCTGTGTGTGTCTCTCTTCTTTCTGTCTGTCTCTACTTGCAAATAAATAAAAATATTTTTAATTAAACAATACAAAACAAGAAACTGGAGAAACTCAACATCTCTAGTGTCTTTTCAATATATATACTCCCCCACCTTGGGCTGCAATCTAGCAACAGGAAGAATAATATATTATCTGCCTCATGAAGTGCCTCACAAATTTTTGAGGCCATTTCTTCAAGGTCATAGGCTGCATCTCAGGTGCTTTCCAACCATTTGAGTCTTGAGTCTGTATTCATTCCTGTCCTTTTTTGTCTCTTGCCTATTCCTTTAAGCAAACACATTTTTAAAAACACATTCTTTTGTTCAAGGACCAGTCATATCATGTACTATAATCTTCCAGGTCATGCTTTCCATCACCCTCCTTGTTGCCTGGATACAATCTCATGCTCAGAATGTGGCATTTCTCACAGAGCAAACATATGCAATGGCAAGACCTTACAGCCTGGAGAGGTAGTTCATCCTTTCTAAAAATGCTGATAAGTTTTAGACTAACAAGGAGTCAAGTAATTCAACAGCAGAAAGAAAGCATTTAATTACATAAGTGGAAGACTTATAGTGTGGTTTGAATATCTGACAAAAAAATAGAGGCAGATTAAAAGAAATAGTAATTCCAGCTTTTAATGCAAGGTTAGTAATGCTGAGTAAGACATAAAAGCTGCTTCTGAACTTGTTCTTGTGGTTAATTATATGTGGAACCTTCTTCTCTAGGTACTGGCCTAATTCTTTATTTCTTCAAGATCTTTGGATATATATATCTTCTCTGTGCATGGCCTCTGAATATTCAATAAATCCTCCACATACTTTTTTTCCTTTACCACTCACTGTCTAATATACTATTGTTATGGTTAATGTCTATTGTCAAGTTATTTGGATCCATAATCATCTAAGAAATAAAAAAATCTCTGGGGGTGTTTGTGGGAGAGATTTTAGGTTAGGTTAATTGAGGTATACAACCTAACTGTACACAGCAGCACTGTCTCATAGGCTGGGATTTCAGACTGAATAAAAAGGAGAAAGCTAGCTGAGCATCAGCATTTATTTCTCTCTCCATCCTGACTGCAGACACAATGTGACTAACTGCTTCAAGCTTCTGCTCCCATAAAAGTTCCAGCATGATGAACTATACCCTCTAACTGTAAGCCAGTAAAACATCCCTTCCTTAAGTTGCTTTTGTCAGATATTTTGTTGTAGCAATGAGAAAAGTAACTAATACATATCTTTGTTATAAGGAGTGGGGCTGTTGCTATGATATGCCTGAGATTGTAGTTTGTAGTTTTTTGAAACTGGTTTTAAAAGAGGAGTGAATAAGAGATGGAAACACCAAACTAGGAAAGTTCTAGAATATTATAAGCAGATCTTGATCTGATGAGTTTGAAACATAGAGTGTTGAGAGAAACATGAGAAGTGGAGGCTTGGTTCATGAACTTTCACAGAGGAATAAGGACTCTATTGGGTGCTAGAGGCTGTTCATGTTGTACTGTGGTAAAGAAAATGGCTACATTCTATACCTGTCCTGAGAACTTGAATGAGGATGAATTTAGAAATAATGGACTAATTTTTTTGGTGGAGAAAATCTCAAGATAGGATAGCATTCAAACTGTGTGTCATAATTGTTGCTTACTATTGTGATCCAGATTTATAGTGAAAAACAGAAACAAGCAGAGAAGAAAGGATAGGAAAAGGGTATCATTTGGTGGGGAAAAGATGGAGTTTATGGATGCAAACAAGATATACTGAAAATAAACAGCTGTAATTGTTAGAGATCAGCACTATTAAAGAGAAACTTCCTATGCTACACAGGGATACTAGGAAAAGTACTCTGAGGGCAAGACTCATCCACCAGAGGCTCCATTTTGTGAAAATCCAAATGTATTTGAAAGGATAGAACATGAACTGATAATATCAGTGAAGGGGTTAACCCTCATAAACAACTGTCTAAGGAAGTGTTTTTCCCCAGGAGTAGCCTAGAGGGCACAGAGGCCAATGCAACTGTGGTCCAAGAGTCAGGCTCTATTCCAAACTGGCAAAAGTTGACAATATTATCAAAATAGTGGTGGTTTTGAACAAGACAGAGGAGTTCATAGACACTTGTTCCATGGTTTGAGAGAGCTGTTGAGGCAGGCAATGTGTGACAAGGTCAGAGAACCTGCAAGGAGGGCCTGAGAGGCCAAAGTTAAAGCTGTGAATATGAACACTAAGTTACAGTGGAGACCCTAGAATACTGGAGATTCCAGAATAGTGAGATATCTGCTAAGGAGAGCTGCAGGCATGGAATGGAGCTACCCTTAGAGATAGCCTATGTGTACTTCAGGCATCAGAGATGGAGGGATGAGGCTACCCAAACCCACTGGAGCCCAGTTGATTCTCTCATGAGCTCTAGATATTAGCTGCAGGATTTGTTTTTTTCTCTGCTGGGTTTCAGTCTTGTTTTGACCCAATGTTTCCTTACAATCCCAGTATCCCTTCCTTTTGGAATAGGGATGTTTACTCTGTACCATTAGATATTGGAAGCATGTAACTTATGCTTTGATGTTATAGCAGCTCACCATTAAGAGACTGAGTTTCAAAAGACTCTGTACTTACACTTTTGAACAGTGTTGGGCCTACTAGAGAGTATGGGTACTATTGAAGTTAACATTTTTGGTTGGGGGTGTTCATAAGCCTATGGGGACAAGGAGTAGAAGGACCTGTTTGGTTATCAAGTTCACAATGGGTGGATTTGTGATGGCTGATTTCTATTGTCAACTTGATTTGATCTAGAATCACCTAGGAAATAAAGGATATGTCTGTTGGGGAGTCTCTAGAGTAGGTTGAGAAGGGAATATCACCCCTACCTGTGGGTAGCACCATCCCATGGATTAAGGTTCCAGGCTGAATAAAAAGAAAGTCAATTGCAAGGTTAATCTCTGGTTGTCAATTTGACAGAATTTCGAATCACCATGGAAACAAATTGCTTGGTATGACTGTTAGGGATTTTCTTGATTAGGTTAATTAATTTGGGTAGACCTACCTTAACTATGGGTGACACTGTTCCACAGGCTAGGGTGGTTGTGGACATAACAAAAGGAGAAAGCAAGCTAAGCAGCAGCATTCATTGCTCTCTGTTTCCTCATTTTGGACTGAATGTGACCAGCTGTCCCAGGTTCCTGCCACCATGCCTGCCCTGCCATGATGAGCTGTAACCTTGAACTATAAGCTAAAATAAGTATTTTCTTCCTTTAAGTTGCTCCTGGTCAGCTATTTGGTGACAGAAATGAGAAAATGATAAATACACTAGAAGACCATCAACATTTATCTCTTTTTGCTTTCTGACTAAGGATTGAATGTTACCAGCTGCTTTATGTTCCTACACCATGCCTTCCCTGCCATGATACTGTACCCTTGAGCTGTGTGCCAAAATAAACCCTTCCTTACTTGAGTTGCTTTTGTCAGTTATTTTGTCACAGCAATAAGAAAATAACTAATACAAGTAAAAGTGTGATTGATTTCTTTTCCTAGTTTCTTACCTAGTCTCTCATTAATATTTATTAGTTAACCTTTTTATCTATTTTATTTACTCAAATATTGCCCAGCACTGGCAATGGATACATCTCCAATAGGAACAGCACAGAAATAAAATTGATGAATGTGCAAAGAATCTTACATTAACTCATGAGTTTTAGTTCCAGTGTCATGCATGCTGAGTTAAAATATTTGTTTATTAGAATAATTTAGCCATAAGTTATAGATCTAGCCACATACTTTTCACTTAAAACAAAGGATAAGAGTTTCCTGTAGGGTCATGGTTACATAAATGATCTATAGCACACATCATTTTGTAGAAATATCATCAAGTATATTTAAATTTCCCAGCAGATAAGACAGTTGAGCTCTCTGCTAACCATGGGACTATAAGATAACTGATGACAAGAAGATCTGGCTTTCTTTTATTTATTTTTTGCATGTGTATATGTGGGTAGTGTGCATGCATGTATGTGTGCATGTTTGTATATGTATGGGTGTATGTGTATGCACAGATGCACATGACTGTGTTTCCATGTAGAGACCATAGAATCACTTTCCACATGACTTTTTGAGGCTGGGTCTTTCACTGAACCCAGAGCTTGCCAATTTGGTTAGTCTATCTAGTCAGCTTATAATAGTGTTCCCCCTGTCTCTGCCTCCCAAGTGCTGCTATTACTGGCATGCATTGCTATGCCCTGCATTTATGTGGATGCTGGATATCTGAACTTGAGCTGAAGATAGAGGGAAAAAAATTTTCAAAAGGTAACATAATAACACTATATTTCTACTAAAATGTTGGTTTCTTTATGCATTTTCCTCTTCAACATACAATAAAGAGGCATCTATAAAAGTTTACATATAAAGTACTATCAACATACACCAAATGAAAGAGTCTACATAAAAGATCATATCTACACTTATGGAATCATATTCTTAAGTGTCTACTTACATGGGAGTGTAGAAGTCACCTAAGATTTCAGACATGAAAGGAATGTCACTGCATTTGTCAGATGGAATTAGTTATCTGTTCCATAAAACTATAGTGGATTTTCAATGCAATTTCATTATCACAGATATTTACCATAGAAAATTGAATTTTTACGAGGTATAGTGATATAGACCAATAATACATCTACTCAGGAAGTTGAAACAGGAGATTGCAAATTCAAAACCTACTGGTCTACCAACTGAGTTCAAGGACAACTTGGGCAACCTGGGGAGACTCTGTCTCAAAGTAAAAAAGTAAAAAGTGAGCTGGGAATATGGTTCAATGGTAGAGTACTTGCCTAGCATACATGAGGGCCTGGACTTAATACCTAGTATAACCCCTCCACCCCGAAAAAAGTGTTTCACCACATTTGAAGAAAATACTAAGAGCTGAGTGGGTTTGGAAACTTGGTTTGTACTCAGCAATACACGACTACATTGTGATAGTAATTAAATCTCCATCCCTCCTTTTTGCCAAAAAGAGTATTCCCCAAACACAGAAGGAAGTGGGGCTCCTCTGCTTCCTGTTGTCACATGATGGATCACTCTGTGGCTAGCAACAAAGTGATGTGAGGAACAAGATGCAAAAGAATGAGAACCAGAACATTTTAGTTTATAAAATAATACTGAGAAGTTAATTTATTTGGAGATGGGAAAACAGATCAATGGGTAAAGTGCTTGCCATGTAAGCATGAGGATCTGAGTTTAGATCCTCAGCACCCATGTAAAAGCTGGGCATGACAGCACATGCATGTCTTCCCAGAACTGGAGAGATAGGGACAGGAAGACTCCATGGAGCTAGTTAGTCTAGCCAAACTGGTGAGTTCCAGATTCAGTAAGAGGCCCTGCTTCAAACAGAAATAATAATAAAGTGGAAGGCAATTGAAAAAGACACCGACTCTGACACCTGGCTTCCATATGCACATATGTGTACATATAACCACATAAACACGTGTTCTCACATGCATATGAACAGGTACATGCAAACGCATACATATATACATACATGTAAAAACTAAAAGATGAAAGTTAATTTTATCCATAGTAACAAGAAATTCATTACAAAACCAGGAAATGTCTAGGAAAGCAGATTTTAAAAAGTACTTTAAATATTAACTGTGTTTTCAGTTATGTAACTTTGTTTAGATTTATCTGTGGCCATTACCCTACAATCAAACTATTTAATTTGCTTTCACATCAAGCTGAGTCTCCTCTATTTCAAACTCCTTTAAAATATTTTAAAGCCAAGGAGGAAGTGTCTAATGAGATTTCAGAGGTCATTACATTTTTGTCCACTTTGATCCCTTTAACACCTGAAAAGTGAGGTATCATAATTTATAAGAGAGTATACTGCTGTTGACAGTATAATCATTCAGTTCAGGGCCATAGTATAAATTAGGAGAATTTATACAAAATGTCTCTGCTTATCTAAGGGGAAGAGTAATAATAGGGATGTCCACATAATATCCACTTCTCTGTAGAAATGAAATTCCATTTGCAAAGGCTGTGGTGCAGTTGGGCTTTCCTGTGGTACTAGCAGTCTCAGTGGTGAAAGGGAGGGTGCACCTCTTCAAGCCTGTTGCTTTCTCAGATCATACAGGCAAAAAATGCTGCATTTCTACAAAGCTACTCATTCATCTTGGAAAAGAGTTTGAAGCCCCAAGCAACTAACTCTTCCTATTTATTTAGGATGTGGCAAATTGAGCATTCAGCCAAGAGTCCCATGCTTGGAAGCACTTGGAAATTGCCTGGGCCAAGGTATATTTTCTTAAAGTGGGTATTGACATCTTAGGAAAATATCCCACATACAGCTAGAATTTTGAGTCAATCTTGACAGGTACTACAGTGGACAACCAGCATGAGGCTGGGGTTATGATGCTAAAGGCAGCATACTTCATCCAAAGCACTGACATTTTCAACCACAATGGGGTTCATCACTAACATTTCTTCTAGTTGTAAGGCAAAAAACAAACAAAAACAACAACAACAACAACAACAACAACAACAACAACAACTCTTGACTCATTTACTCAACAAAGTGTGTGGTTCTGTGCCAACACCCAAAATAATATTAAAAGGATGCCTTTTTCACACTACAGCCACAATAGTTGTAAGGACTAATTTGACACCTTATTTTTACTACAGTGTACAGATAGTAAAAAGCAATGTGATTGTCCATAACTTACATAATGCAGCTTGAACTTGCACTCGTCTTCAATTTCATCTGCACTGTCCTCATCAGAGACTTCCCCTTCCTCTGCATCATCCCCAAGGTGATAAGGCAACTTCTTGCCCTGAAATGGATCAAAATATTCCATTTGAAAATGAAAATAAATTCACAACAACCCAAAGGTAGAAGCAATAAGTGTCCACTAAAAAATGAATATACAAATAAAATGTGCCCTCCATGTACAGTGGAATGTTACTCAGCCTTTTAAAGGAAAGAAATTCTGGCATATATTACAACATAAATGACCCATTATGTTATGATATAAGTTAAAAATGAAAGACACATTTGGATTATTCCACTTATATGAGGTACCAAGAATAGTGGATTCATAGAGACAGAGTGGATTGGTGACTAGTAGGGGTCAACAGGGTATTTAGGTCAGACAGGGTATTTAGCTCCTCCTTTAAGAAAGCAGGGAAAAGAACTAAGCATTTGTTGTTGAATAGATATTGAATTTTTGTTTTTAAAGATGAAAAGAATTCTAGAAAATGATTGCACAAAAATTTGAATGTTTTTAAACCTACTGAGTTGTATGCTTGAAATAGTTATATAAAATATAAAATAATTATATATAAAATAGATTTTGTGATATATGTACTTTTCCATAATTTTGAAGAGAAAACTGAAAATATAATCAGGTGTTCCTTGGTTAATCATTACTTCAAACTGACTAAGCAGACAGTCTATAGGCAACAAAATAAAGACAAATAAAGGCATTCATATTACTTTTAATTAAATCTAATTAATTAGAGATATTGTATTTCAAAAACTCAGAGCAGTTTCTCTTCTAAAACATATAACTCATGACAGTAAGCATCATCCCCATCCAACAAGGAACAACTGCTATATGTAAATGTGAATATCCCCCAAAGTTTATAAGTTGGAATGTGATACTATGGGCTTATGCATGATAGCATTAAGAAATGGCAGCATCCTTGTCCCTTCTATTATGAGAGGACACATGGGTGCCCTCTAGGGAACAGCTTCTCACCAGACTCCCAACACATAAAGCTCTTCATGGTGGATCATGCCTGTGATCTCAGCACTTGTGAGGCTAAGCCAGAAGGTCTGAGCTAAATTTGAGGCCAACATGGGCTGTGTAGTTCCAGGCCAGCCTGAGATAGAGTAAGACACTGTTCTTTATAGTGAGAAGATACCAAATATGTTAGCACCTCCTTCAAGTTTGTACTTCCCAGTGCTAGAACTGTAATAAACTTCCTTTGTTTGTAAATCACCCAATCTAAGGCTCTTTGCTACTGCAGCCTAAAGGGATAATACAACATTCAGGCTATGGCTCCAACAGCCGCTGGCACTCCTCAAAAGGTAAAGCTGGGTTAACACTTGCAGTTAAAATACCATTTCCAAAACAAAGAGTTCAGGGCTTGCAACTTTATCATATACATAATCTGTGACCACTTCCACCCTACTTAACAGGATGAGACCAGCTTGGATTCCTCTTGTTTCAGCTTCAATATCTGGAGTATGATTGGTAGTTTCTAGGTATTGGTGGGGAGAAGGAGAGAAGACAGTGTATTTAGCTCCTCCTTTAAGAAAGGTCAAAAATAATACCCAGCATTTTAAACTCCTACACAAGGTTCCTTAAAACAAAGGAATAGAAAATTTTCTAAGCTAGAAAGCTGTTCACATGCTCGGCAGCCAAGCTAACTTCTCACTGGACAGAATATTATCTGAGTGAGATTGAGAGACTGTTTTCCTACATTTCTTAGATACACAAGGCTCTTGACCTTGGGGTTTTAGCAGAGTGATAACTTCAAAAATGATTAAATACCTTATGTAATGAAAATAAAATCTATATTTATAATCAAAGCTACTAGGTCCTAGAAACTTATTTTGCAGAAAATTATGTAAAAGACTAAAGTGATGGGATCTAATTGAGCATTGTCAGTAGTTCAGAATTAAGACATTCAGGGCTGGAGAGATAGCTTAGTAGTTAAGGCACTTGCCTACAAAGCCAAAGGACTCAGGTTCAATTCCCCAGAATCCATGTAAGCCAGATGCACAAGGTGGCACATGCATCTGGACTTCATTTTCAGAGGCTAGAGGTCTGGCATAGCCAATCTCTCAAATAAATAAAAATAAGATATAAAAATACTTAAATGAAAAATTAAGACATTCAAATACATGTAATTATGGTTTTAAGTCTTACTAATGTAGGAAGCTCCCAAAAAATGAGTCAATTTTACTTTATTTTAGAGCACATTTTACAATGACAACATGACAACACTAGAAACAAGGTACTCAATTAAGCAGTAGCCAGACACATTAAAGACATTTATAGATGCAGTTATCACCATCTTTCATTTACTCAACATCAACTACTTACTGAGTCAACTTTCTGTTGGGTACAATGGCAGATACCAAGATGGTCCTGCACACAGACACTTTAATTTTTATTTATTTATTTATTTGAGAGCGACAGACAGAGAGAGAAAGAGGCAGATAGAGAGAGAGGAATGGGCACGCCAGGGCCTCCAGCCACTGCAAACGAATTCCAGACGCATGCGCCCCCTTGTGCATCTGGCTAACGTGGGTCCTGGGGAATCGAGCCTCGAACTGGGGTCCTTAAGCTTCACAGGCAAGCACTTAACCGCTAAGCCATTTCTCCAGCCCAAGACACTTTAAATATTATGGCAGCACTCACATTTTTTGAAAGGCATCAAAAAACAAGCCATTTTTAAAAAAATGTTCATTGGAACAAAACAAATAAACAGACATGCTATCGTCAAGTTAGGAACAATAATCCTTAAACCACACACACAGTTGCAGCAGCATAACTGGAAAGGTGCTGTGGCAAGCAAGTGAGAGCAGGCAGGGCAGCATGAACTTCAACTCCCCTGTGCTTAAGAGAGGCAGAGGTGGGCAAGGCGCGCTGGCACACACCTTTAATCCTAACACTCAGGAGGCAGAGGTAGGAGGATAACTGTAAGTTCAAGGCCACCCTGAGACTACATAGTAAATTCCAGGTCAGCCTGGGCTATACTACCTCAACACCCCCCCCCCAAAAAAAGAGACACAGGTGAGGGAATACAAAGAAACAGCTAATGTCACAGAATATTCACCTCAAAATTTCTTTTAAATTTTATTTAACAGATCCTGTACCCTCAGGACCATATTATCTGCTATCCTTTCCATTTTCCTAGTTTTCAAAAGATACTTTATCCAGGCAAGCAGGAAGAAATGCAATACAAAAGAGCATTGATATTTATTTGTGTTTTGTTTTGTTTTTAGAAACATGGTCTCATTCTGTATCCCCAGCAGGCCTTGAACTTGTAAACCTCCAACCTTGGTTTCCCAAGTGCTGCGAATATAGGTATGTACCACCACACCCCGCTAAAAGCATTGTTCTAATGTTTTATAAATGGAGTTACTCCTAAGGACAGCGAAAGAATAAAATGAGGTAAAATCTTGTGTGACTTCATGAATTTAATCAGAATAGTTTTAAATGAAGAATAGCTCAGGTGCCTTCTGGGAATCCTTTATGGTCTTCATACTATTTCAGGACAGAGTTACACTCTATGATTACATTAATTCATCGATGGAATATAAAAGCATCCATGGAATATAAAAGCATTGCTAGAGACAGAAACCAAAATGCACCTCTCTGCTTCTACCTACCTGCCTGTGGCTAGGAAGATAGTAACAACTCTATGAACTTATCTCTTAATTAGGAACCTTGGCCCACAAAGTTGCTTTCAGCAATAACACTAAAGGAACACCTGCTAAATTTATTGTTATGTTTGTTCAAAAGCAACTTTTAAATATATCTATATCTTCATGTTTTAGATAAATGCATTTATATGCTTGGTTGGAAGTACGAAGTTATATTAAGAAAAACAACAAGTGGACATCATAAATGACAAGTAGCCATTTCAATGATGTTCAGGATGAAAGACAGCTCTGAATCCAAAGGTACACAAGAAAATCAGTCCTCTTGATTTTGCTCTAAATGTGAGCATGCTGATACAAAGAACAATCTGTTTTCTAAAGAACAAAGATTTAGATTTATTTTTCTTATTTTTAAGACAGATTCTTTTTATAACCCTGCTGGCCTTAGACTCATAATCCTCCTGTCTCAGCCACCTGAGTACTAGCATAAAGGTATATGCTACATGTCAAGCCGCCTCCTTAACGTCTAAGAAATCTTATTGATTACAAATGGGTCTCAGATGCATTAGAAATATCTGCAGATTACACTGTGCCAGCCCTTTTGGCCCTGGTTCATCCTGGTGTTCACAAGCCTGGGGATACCTGTGCCAAATGATGGAAAGTCAACTTACTCAATTAGTTCATATCATATATCCACCTAAGGTCCATAGTACCAAAGGAAAGATTTCAATCAAATAAACTTAGACTACATTTAATATCCTGACTGCTGACCAAGGAATATTAGTCAACATGGAAATGTTTACAGTACTACAAAGGTAACATTTCCTAAAAATCAGTTTCTAACATAGCAGTTACCTTTAATAAGACCTAAGCAAACTGAACTTGAATTCACTGTTGTGTTATCTGGAGTTTTTATTAAAAATGCATTTATACATACAAATGCCTAGGGACTGACTAATTCTGATGATTACTACTTTATCTATTTTCAGTGTGCTACCCTCCCTTCAAGCCAATGAAGCACATTGCTTCCTTCACTTACCTACTTCTATGTGCTATGCACCCCAGTTAAGTAAAATATAACCCAGACTACTGTTCTGTTCTATAAATTTTTAATCTCAAACAATGCAACCACCCAAGGTTTTGTTAAAAAGTCACTTGTTTCAGTGAAATCACAAAGCCATGGATCAGAAAACACAAGAAATTATCTTTCTGATTATTTACATTAATAATATTCAATATAGTAAGTTTTCTCCCTCAGAAAATCTGTTGATGAAACGTCATTTTGTTAATCCACCTCTACTTCCATCTACACAAGAGTCCTGTGGGGCAGTATGTCTGTGCCTGTGTTCTTGTTTGAAGCAAGTGTTTCTCTCTTACATAACTAAGACTGGTCAACCATAAAGAACTTTTTCTTCTGACAGACAGTTATTGGAGCTTAAAATATGAGAAAAGAATCTAAACAACATACTTTCAGATATAGAATAAGAGAAAATTCTCCTTTCTTGCACCAGACATTCTCATACACACATTTCTCTCCAGTGGAAGTCTTCTACACTAAAATATTATATATTTAGCTTAGTCTTATACTGTATTGATGCACATAAAACAAATCCCCAAACATCTAGTCATTCAGCAATATTTTTCCACTGAAGGTATGACTATAAGCTGAAATAAGATGCACATACAGATCTAGATAATCTTTCACATGTATTTATTCTAATTATTATTTGCCTTTTAAAGCAGGGGGCTTGAAGGGGAGGGAAAGTTGTCAGTACAGGAGGAAAGACTTAGCTGATCATTAATGCCTCTGACAGAATTCCTTGAAATAATTACCTTCACTAGGATTTTGCCTTTCAAACTCTGAGGACTTGGAAGCTGTTTACATTCTGCTGTGTCTATAGATGAGATGTCCAGCTTGTCTTGGAATATTCCTTTCAGGTACTGAGCAATCTTCCTTTGCTGCTGGATACTGCAGTGATTCTCAATAGACAATATAACTGGAAACCTAAGAAAACAGCCACAGTACTAAGGGCATCAAACATAGGCAACTTTCAGGGTATTGGAAAATGATTCTGTATTTGTTGCATGCTTACCATCCTGGTGATAGCACTGGCAATACTGATAATGACTAAAATGCTGGTAAAATAAGAAATATTAGAGATGCAGTTAAAAAATTCCTCTGAGCAAACATATCCAACTAGGCATAATGATTAAACAAATACTAACCTATCCAGAATAATAGTTTAATATTTTGTACATGGTAAAAAATGGAGAGTGTTTTTAAAAGAATATCTTAAGACAAATGAGAAGCCTGAGGTAAGAAAATTTCTAATATATTTTTTCTTATTTATTCAAGTGTAGATACATTTAAGAGATTGCTGCCTATCACTAAATTCAGTTATTTACTCTAAAAAAATTAGGTTTCCAGTTTGAAAACCAATATTTAGAATTAAAACAAGAAGCCAGGCATTCATCCTCTTATGACATGTAAGCTTCTGTATAGAAATGTAAGATGGTTACCAAAAACAGTCTGAGGGTTTGGTGGCCAAGGCAAAAAGAGTCAGTTACATTCTCTCCAATTTTTTTTCTTCAGAGTAAGAAAATATTTCAAATTCAGATTTATAAATATTTGCTTGCTTTCTATCACATATCTCCAGAAATAATGTGTAATATATTTTTCCAAGCATACAAACTGGTATTTTAAGTGCCTAATATGTTTATGTGAAGTAAAATCTTTCTCTGGACTCATATGGCAATGATTTCTTTAAATTACATCCTGTTACTACCAGGAAAACCTGATGTTTGAGGTTATAGTACAGATGAACCTTTATGAGTGATGTTGATTTAGTTATTAACTACATTCTGTTTGCTGTTCATGTTCTCACATAGAGAAGACAAAAGAACACCAAGTAGGCAAACCCAGCTCATCCCATGTCCCATCACAAGTTTAACACTAAAAGTTTATATTATTAATCACTTATCAAAAATCCAAAAGCCAATTAGTGTCTAATGATACTTAGAGGAAAGCTGTTATTCTCAATGGGGAGGTGAATTTGACCACTTTCTGCTGACAGATATTTGTCAATGTCTGTAGACATTTTTGGTGGCACAATTTGGGGGTTCTGATGACATTTGCTGAGTGGAGCTAATGTTGCTGTTAAATATCTTGCAGTGTACTAGACAGTTCCATACAATTATCTAGCTTAAAATGAATATAGTGCCAAACTCCAGAAATCTTGGTGAAAATAAACAACTGAAACTTAAGAAAGAAAAGAAAAAGGTCAATTTTTTTAATGTCCTAAAAGAGTATATGAAATATAATTCATTTAAAGTACATATATTCTAAGGGTTTCCAAATTTGAAGTCAACATTCAAGTTACCAAAGGATCCTATAAGGTATGTCAGTGACAGACCATCTCAGTGAACTATCCCATACGTTGGAAAATACAGACATTCAACACTAGTGGAAATCAGGGTTGTGAAGACTGATTAGGATTTAGTACACATGACTCATCTATGTAAAAGTTACCATAAATCCCCATCTGTTATGCAAGGAGAATCTCTTAGTAGAATAGCATTTTAGCATAGTGGTTAATTATAAAAACAAATATTGGGAATCTTAAAGGCTACTAACTTCTAATTTATTTTATGCAACTGGTTTTCTTTTTTTTTCGGGGGGGGGGGGGAGTTGGTTTCTCAAGGTGGAGTCTCACTCTAGCCCAGGTGGACCTGAATTTCATTCTTCATCTCAGGCTGACCTCAAACTTATAGTGATCCTCCAACCTTAGCCTCCTGAGCGTTGGGATTAAAGGCATGTACCACCACACCCAGCTACATCTGTAATTTTAATTGTAATTTTAATTTGCTTGTTTCATTCAAAAATCCTTTCTTATAAGCTTGGTATATTAAGGGTACCTTCTAAGCAACAAGAAATAAATAAGAAATGATTAAGATATCACCCATTTTTATATTTTATTTATTTATTTGAGAGTGAGAAAGAGGGAGAGAGAAGAGAGAGAGAGACAGAAAGAGAGAGAGAATGGGCATGCCAGGGTCTACAACCACGGCAAATGAACTCCAGACACATGAGCCACCTTGTGCATCAGGCTTGCATGGGTGCTGGGGAATCAAACCTGGATCCTTAGGCTTTGCACGCAAGTTCCTTAACCACTAAACCATCTCTCCAGCCCCTCACCCATATTTTCAATAAGCTTACCATGACACAGAGTTAACAGGTAATTTAGCAACATATTGCTAAATATGGAGAAAGAGTAGGTAAGTTAGCTAGTGGGTCAATATATTTTCTAGCAGAGCAGTGCTCATATAATTTTGTGGGATAAAAATGAACCATGTGGCTGGTATGATGGGAAAGGTATTCCAGGCAGAGAGAACAGCATATGTGAAGATGAAGAGCAGTAAAATCTCCAGGCTCCCTGGAGAAGATGAAAGGCAGTAATTGATAGAAAATGTTATGTCTCTGTGGTACAATATTGGAGAGGATACTGGAAGAGCAGGAAGCAGCCATGCTTTAAAGAGCATGAAGACATGTCAGAAAGGATTATAGGACGTGGATTAAAAAATCATTTTATTTATTTATTTGACAGATAAATAGGGAGAGAGAGAGAATGGGCATGCCAGGGAGTCCAGCCACTGCAAACAAACTCCAGATGAGTGTGCCCCCTTGTGCATCTGGCTAATGTGGGTCCTGGGGAATCGAACCTGAATCTGTTGGCTTTGCAGGCAAATGCCTTAACTGCTAAGCCATCCTTGCAGCCCAGGACAAGGATTTTTTTATCATGTAGGTTTTAGAAATAAAATTATGGCACCATGTGGAGGATGAACCAAAGGGAAATCGACAATGAAGAAAAAGCAATGAAGTCCAAGAATATTTAGAAAGTAAAATTAAGGGGAGTTGGTTGGAGTTAGAATGACTCCTGATTTCTGGCTTCAACCACCAGTAGAGCAGCTTCCTCAAACTAAACAGAACTACAGCAGGAGGTAAATGGAAGTTCAGCAGAAATAATTTCTGAGCTCAGATTGGGGGGGTGGGTGGAGGCTCCATCTGATGTGTGGCTTTCTCAGATGTATGCTTATAAAGATTTTTCTCTGTATTAATCTTAAAGTTAGGAGGAAAGAAAACTTCTAGGTATGGAATTAATTAAACAATCAAAAAATTGAACAAGGGCAATGTGTTAATAAATAGTAACTATTATGGAAATGAGAAAATAAGACTGAAGGCCACAGGCCAAAAGGAGAGAGAAGCAATAACAGCTATGGAAGGTATAATGCTACAAAAATGAGAGCCAAAATTATAAGCACTGGGGTGTATGTATGTGTGTATACATACATATATATATGTATATATATACATATATATATACATATATATGTATGTATGTATAATATAAGGACCCTATATATATATATAAGGACCCCAGACACTTCAAGATACCCTTCATTTTATTGTATTATAATGTAATATCAAACACTATTTATAATGTATAATAATCTGTTTCTAAGTTTTGTGGGTTTAGAAATTTAGAGGTTATTCTTTTTTTAATATATTTTATTTATTTATTTGAGAGACAGAGAGGGAGAGGGAGTGGGAGAGAGAAAGAGAGAGAGAATGGGCACATCAGGGCCTCCAGCCACTGCAAACAAACTCCAGACACATGTGCCCCCTTGTGCATCTGGCTTACCTGGGCCCTGGGGAATCAAACTGGGGTCCTTTAGCTTTGCAGTCAAACGCTTAACTGCTAAGCCATCTTCTCCAGCCCATAGAGGTTATTCTTTGCAAGCTCATCATGAAGAAGAAAAGATGAGAGCAAATGGAATAAGGAATAAGTGGAGCACAAAAAAAGCAAAAGCAAGCACCCCATTGTTCACAATGGTTTGCTGGGAAAGAGGGAGGACCAGGTAGTAGAAATGGAGCTGTGGAGTCCAAAGAACATCATATGGTTCCACAACCATGTTAATTCCAGACACACTCCATAGGTAAGGCATAGAGCTTAGCTCCCAGGTGTTTTGTACCTACTCATTCCTTATATATGTATAATTTTATTTATTTGAGAGAGAGGGAGGGAAAGAGGCAGAGAGGGGTGGGGGGAGATGGGCACACCAGGGCCTCCAGCCACTGCAAACGAACTCCAGATGCATGCGCCATCATGTGCATCTGGCTTACATGGGACCTGGAGAATTGAACCTGGGTCTTTAGGCTTCTCAGGCAAGTGCCTCGACCACTAAGCCACCTCTCCAGCCCTACTTACTCATTCTTCACAAAGGCATGCTTGTTGATAGTCTCCACAACATCTCTGAAGAGGATTTTTGAAGTGAGAGTATAACCATGGTGTACTACTGGCTCTCCATCTGGGCCATCCCAACAGTCAACTGTCAAAAACAGAACTTTCATAAACAATCTAAAGTCTTTGCTGTTTCTTAATATTTCTAGAAATATTGGATATATTATTTCAAGTTTGTTGTTGGAAATCATACATTTAACAATCATAACAATGATATGGGCAAAGAAATGGGCATTCTGTCACAGTTATCAGGAAAAAAAAAACTACAGATAATTTTTCTTGGTGCTCATGATTTACAAAAAAATCAGATTCATAAGAAGCTTAGCATTAATCAAAAGCTTTGTTGGAAATACTCAAAAAGTAGCTATGACATTGCATGTAGCCTGCTATTGTTATTGATACTGTGGGCATTTCTATGTACTGGGACAATTTCATAGGCTCACAGCAACAGACAAAATTTCTGGACCATTCTCCCCAATTAAAGGTTTTTCTTCATTTGTTTTACATTCTACATAAGATTCATTTCTTAAAACTCTGGTCATGTCAGGGTCACTCCTTTGTTTGAAAGTCTCCTTAACATTTAACTCAGCATCCTAGCAGGTGGAATGTAAATACACATTAAATTATAATAAATATCTTACAGCAGTTCTTGACTGTTTCATCCCTAGGTCCCAGCCTTCCCCTGCAGTAGGATATAGTCACTGACATGAGACCAGAAACGTGTATCAAGTTCAGGTCTTTTCAGTGGAAACTTGCCTTCCATTCTCATTTAGCTCCTTTCCTCTTCTGTAATAACTTTAAATTTCATGTGCCAAAGATAGCACAGCCACATGTCGGAAACATGGATCCATAAATCGTTGCTTGAAAAATCTACATGTATTCTGGATTTCACATAAGCTTGCTTATTGAAGTTCTTAAGAAGTGATATTGAATGATTGGCCAACACCACTAAGATTTGTGTATGTATAGTCAGAGATCTGGTGAAATCACCTAACACATTTCCTAAAACATATCCCCATGTTTAAGCAGTTCATAATTGTATAATTTTAACAACTTGTACCCAGACTTATGGTGCCAGCTTGGAGGAGAAAAGGTAAAACAGAGTTCCTCATAAATATACTAATGTCATAAAAAAATGCAAAGTAGCTGGCAAAAGTGGCAAGACTAAGTTACTAATGTGTATGCAAGCTACAGGGGACAGAAAGACTGTTAAGAGCCAGAGGTTAGGGAGGACACAACATGGCAGTTACACTCATTAATTCACAACTATGGTTTCTTACAAAAGGTTGAACACACCAATATGTCATCATAGGTGGGGGAAGGACTCAAAATCATATCCTCACATAATAGCAATTAATGGTTGCTGGGGTGGTGGTGGTACGTGCTTCAGTGGTATAGCCACTGGTAAGTTGCCCATACTTCAGTAAATAACTCCCTCACCCATGCTTATGTACACGAACTTAATTTTACTCAGTGGGTTATAAATATAAAACATGAAAGTAGGAAGGGAATTAGTTGGGAAGAAGAAGAGGTGTAGTGAGAGTGAGAGGGAGGATTATAGGAGAGGGTAAAAGGATGTGAACATTTTCAAAATACATTATATAGATTATGAAGTCCAATATAATATAATTAATGCAAACAAAAATACAAAGTAAATTAGGAAGTTCAGTGCTTGATTTTTCCCCTCATACCCACATCAAACCGCTCCTTTAAACTACAGTCAGTCATGAATGAAAATATTATCTTGCTAATGTTAAAACATAGGCAGAATAACCATAGCTGGCCTAGGTAGCTTCTAATGTTTTATGTTAGAATTCAGTACTAGCTTCTTATTATGTGACACTGATGACCAGGTTCAAGTTGCAGTGAAGTTTTCTATTTATTTTTTTATTTTTATTTTTAAAAATATTTTATTTTTATTTATTTATTTGAGAGTAGGGAGAAAGATGGTGGCATGCCAGGGCCTCCAGCCACTGCAAACAAACTTCAGACATATGTGCTACCTTGTGCATCTGGCTTACCTTGGTCCCAGGGAATTGAACTTGGGTCCTTTGGCTTTGCAGACAAGTTCCATAACTGCTAAGGGATCTCTCTAGCCCTATTTTTATTTATTCTGAGAGAGGGATATATAGGCATAGCAGGACCTCTTGCTGTACCATATTATACTCCCACCAACAGTGAATAAGAGTTACCCTTTCCTCATAACATCATCAATATTTGTTTTCATTACTTTTTCTTAATGCCAGTCACTCTGAGTGGGATGAGATGAATCTCAAAGTGATTTTAATTTGTATTTCTCTGATTCAGCCCGTAGCTCTATGTGATCACTTTTGCTCAGCTGTCCTTGCTATTTGTCTGTGCTCTTCCTACCTCCTAAATGGTGGACCACTTATGTCCTGGTACCACTTTGTCTCTCCCACTTCTCTCTGTAAGTGATCTTTTACACACTACTGATTTTAACTGATATATGCATAGCTCAGATTTATGAAATCTTTATTATGCCTGGGCCTTCTGTTAAATTTAGGTATTGCTATCCAAATAGTGATAAAGATAAAAGATAAAAACTGGTTAAAAAATGTTACAAAGTTACTATGAACTTAGTAGATATAAAATTACACTCATTTGGGCTGGAGAGATGGCTCAGTAGCTGAAGGTGCTTGCTTGCAAAGCTTGACAGCCTGGGTTGAATTTCCAAGTACCCATGCAAAACCAGATGCACAAAGTGGAGCATGCATCTGGAGTTCCTTTGCAGCAGCAAGAGGCCCTGGCACACCCATTCCTTCTCTCTCTCTCTCTCTCTCTCTCTCTCTCATTCTCTCTGCTTGCAAATAAGTAAAAATAACTACACTCATTTATTCTCTCTCTCTCTCTGTCTGTCTCATTCTCTCTGCTTGCAAATAAGTAAAAATAACTACACTCATTTATACTCTCTCTCTCTCTCTCTCTCTCTCTCTCTTTCCCTCTCTCAAATTCCCATCACCCTCTCTAGCTTTCTTCTTAATTTCTTCCATTCCTGAATTCTCTCACTAGGTTCCATTAGGTTTATTTCTCTACTATCCTAATGATCATCTCTCACACTCAAGGTCTTTTTTTTTAAGGTACTAGGAACTGAATTTAAAGACTTGAGCATACTCATCACTGTGTATATCCCCAACCCCTCTTTTTAATCTTTATTTTGAGCTAAAATGTCACTAGTTTGTATGGTCTGGCCTTGAATTTGCAATCTCCTGCCTCAGTCTCCCAAGCAGTTGGAATTAAGAAGCCTAAATGACTGGGATGGGCTAATCCAGATTGTTAATCATTCCTTTGAGTTATAACATTAGTTTCCACATTACTCTCCTGGCTCCAGTTCCATTTCCCTTCTCTCTCAACAAACACATGTTGAAAAATAATAGTTTATCCTCCCACATTTGCACTGGAACAATATGAAAGGTGCCTGAAGACACCTTACCCATCAAAAACCCCACCATGTAGCAATGTACACTAATTTGAAAAAACATTCAGTTGAGAAAGTAGTTCCTGTACAAAGACAGCCTTCAAGGCATCATGTTTGAGCAGAGTTGTCTAGGGAATTATTTTCCCAGGTTTAGCCACAAAGACACTGTAGCTGTGGTCCAAGTGTGTCTAGCTACATTTTGAGCTGGCAGAAGATGGCATCAGTCTTATAGAGCTGGTTATTCAAATACAAAAATTGCAAAAGTGAGGAGTCACAGAGGCTTATGCCAAGGCTCCAAAAAGCCTCCAAGATCAGCTAGTATGTAGCAGGATTGGATTGCCTGAATAGAGCCCCTGAACAGGCTGTGAATGAATTACGAAGGCTGGATTAGTTTAAATGGATGTCTACCAATAGATTCAAGAGTTTTATTCAAGCTTGTAACTTGGTGTCACTGTGGGTGGGTCCTAAGGTCAAACCCATATGAGGGCAGATCTAGCATTCCAACATAAAAATATACAGAGTGCTTGAGGTCTGCCTGGGGTTCCTGGAGTGTGTTTTCTTGTGGTGCTGGTGGTGGTATTTCTCTCTGCATGAACCTTTGAAAGGGGTCCAGCTTCTTCCACCATTATGGAACTTCCCCTGAATCTGTAAGCTTCAGGTGAATCCCTTCCACTCATAACTTGCGCATGGTTTGGAAGTTCATCCCAGCAACATGAAGTTGTCTACAAAAGAATTAGTATCAGGAGTGGGGTGTTGCTACACAATGAATTTGACCATGTGGGTTTTGGTCTTTTGGAACTTTTGTTTTGGAGGAATAGGCATGGACTTGGTACTTGCAACTGAAGATGCCTTCCAGAGTGGTAAACCAAGTTTTATAAACTATTCTGGTGAGAATTTGAAATTGTTAAGTGCAGAGAGAATTATATTTGGAGGTTTTGCTTATGAACTTCTAAGGGAAAGGAAAGACTACAGGGAACTTTGTTGGAACTGGGTTACTGGAATAAAGGCTTGATGTATTCTGCTGCCCATGTCCAGAGAGTTTGGTCAAGGTTAAATTTGTAATGGACTGATGTACTTGGATAAAGATATAGAACTGAGAAATTTAAGATGGAAAACTCAAGTATGTTTAAAATTTGGGGCACTGAGCCTGGTTGCTAAAGCTCCTATTGTCAAATACATTAACATTTGGAAGGAAGATGGCCCAACACTGATACAATGGAAAAAATGCCTGAGGAAAGAATGAATGGTAGAAAGGCTAATTCTTTTGAAAGGAGTTGGCTGAAAAGAAAGTACCTACTCTTCAAGGCCATGATTTATTTCATCCCTGAATTAAGAATATTAGTGTTTTGTGCATACCTGGTATTGATTTCAGAAGCATGAAAAATGTGTAGAGTGGGTCATGAAGTGCACATGGTTCCAGGAGCTGCTGTTGTGATGTGGGTTGAGGCAAGACTTGATGACCCTGATAGGCTAGTGGAGCCATTGGAAGATGGACCATGGCTTGCATGGAAACCTGAAGATGTTTTGGATATAATCAGCACTGTGTAAGGGCTACCACAGAGTGCTGTTGGCTAGGGATGGAAGTTTTTCTTGTCTACTCAGCCTAGCTGGTGGGGTGGAATCAGAAAAATCAAGTGACTTGTCACTGGTCACTGGTTATGGCTATCAGACTTGAACTGCAGATGTTTGATGTTTGCTTGATGGTTATTGAGTTTCCATTGGTCCAGTCTCTCCTTGTTATGCCTTATAGCAGTTGGAAATGTTTACTATGTGCCTTTATATGTTGAAAGCAAATAACTTGTTTTGATTTTACTGAACTCACAGCTAAGAGATAATCATAAAAAATCTCTCAGATAAGACTATGGGGACCTTTGAAGTTGGGCCAAATATAGTATACAATATGAGATGGCTATGAATCTATTGGGAGCTAGGGGCAGAATGTGGTAGTTTGAATTGATGTCCCCCACTAGATTCATGGGTTTTATTTAAGCTTGTAACTTGATGTCACTGTTAGTGGATCCTAGGGTCCAGCCTTAAGGTGTGTGGGCAGACCTGGAATTCCAATCTAAACATATGCAGAGTTATTGAGCTCTGCCTGGGGTTCCTGAATTGTGTTTGCTTGTGGTACTGCTAGTGGTATTTCTCTCTGAGTGGATCTATGAAAGGAGGCCAAGTTTCTTCTTCCATTATAGAATTTTTCCTGGATCTATAAGCTTCTAATAAACTCCTTACTCCCATAACTTGTGCATGATTTAGAAGTGCATCCTAGCAACACAAAGTTGACTGCGACAAAGGTAAAGATTTCAAGAGCACAGAATAATGGAGATGCCAGAGCTATGAAATGTTCACTGAGGAAAGCTACAGGCAAGGAATAAAGCCAACTCAAGAAAGGCCAGGGCTGGAGAGATGGCTCAGTAGTTAAAGCTCTTGCCTGCAAAGCTTAACCACCAGGGTTCAGTTCTCCAGTACCCATGTAAAGCCAGATGCACAAAGTGATACAGGCATCTGGAGTTCATTTGCAGCAGCTAGAGGCCCTGGTACATGCTTTCTCTCTCTCTCTCCCTCCCTTTTTTAAATTTTTATCCCTCTCTCTCCCCCATGCTAATAAATAAAAATATTTTTAATAAAGAAATGACAAATGTACTAAACAACAGAGCTTTAAGGCAGGGCCACTCAAGCCTATTGGAACCCATATAATGCCACAAAAACCCCTAAATGTTAAACCAGTACAGGTGCAAAGTTTGCTATTTACCTTACTGGATTTCAGAGTTTGTCACTGGTCTGATCTTTAAGAGGGAACTCATAGTTAAGAGAAAGTCCTAAGCCTCAGAGCAATTTGAGATGTTGAATAGTGCTGAAACTAGTAAGAGACTTTGGAGAATCTTACAGATGACCTAAACAGTTCACATTTTAGATAAACATGAGAGATTTTAGAGGCAAAAGGTGGGACATTGTAATTGAAACTGATGTGTTTCAGTATATAGTGGACAAGGGATGAATTTGTGATGCTTAGTTTCAATTGTCAACTTGACTGAATTAGGAAACAGCTAAGACATTAATGAGCTACACCTTTGGGCACATCTGTGGTTTAACTGAGGAGGGAAGGCCCCCCCGCCCAAAAAAAAATTACATGGTTTCCACCAACTCCTGGCATCAGAGCTCAGACTGAATTGAAATGGGAAAAAGTGAGAAAGTGAGCTAAGCAACAACACTCTGTTTCCTTACTGAAGACACAATAAAACAAGCAACCTCGAACTTCTGCCACTCTGTTTTCCCTGCCAAGATGAACAATATCCCCTTCAAACAGTGAGCCACAATAAATCCTTCCTTTTTTAGACAGGTGAGGGTGATTCCTCACTGGCCCCATTACCAAATTCCAAAGTTAAAATTACCTCAGTCTTAAACTTCTGATACCTGAGACTAGCCTGCTTAATTTCTCATTGCATTTTGCCTCACTCTCTATTTTTTACACTACTACTCTTATTCCACAACTATGACTCAACTGATGGAATTGTCACATCATACTAATATTTTTATGCACATGCTCCCCAGCAATCAAAGAGGGTTCTTCAAAGACAGATTCCATGCCTTATTTATATCTGTATCATCACCCAAAATCCACTAAGTATTTCGTAAATGTTGGCAGACGGTAATAATTCTCCTGAACTATTTTTGCCATTTTTAATTAAAAATATCTCTCAGAACCGGGTGTGGTGGCATACGCCTTTCATCCCAGCACTTGGGAGGCACAGGTAGGAGGATCACTGTGAGTTTGAGGCCACCCTGAGACTACATAGTGAATTCCAGTTCAGCCTGAGCTAGAGTGAGACCCTACCTCGAAAACCCAAAAAAGAAAGAAAAAATATCTCTCAGGTACAGTATAATTTTAGACACAATTTTTCATCAATTTAAGACATGTTTCCAAACTATCAGTACATTTCTATGTCCATCCTGATTATTAATAAGGAGGAGACAAAAAGTATCAGGAATTAAGAGTGAATTCACAGTGATCGGACAAATATCTCTGATTAAAGACATACAAGTTTTAGGCCCTCCTTACTTAGAGGGTTTGTTAACCAATCTCACCAAAGTTCAAATTCCACGTACCTTCCACACAGCGACAACCCTCTTGTAGCACCCGTGCATACATATCCACTTTGGACTGAGAAAGGAGCTGGTCCCCAGTCAGGTATGTGTTGTGAGAGGAAGCAATAAAATAGTTGCAGAGGGGCTGATCCATGTCTTGGTATACTTCATGGTGTAATGGGTTAAAAATATCACAGGCAGGACTACGCATGAAGTTTGTGAAGCCTTTGGAAGAAAGAGAGTGAAGCGCTTTAGCCTTCAATGAATATCTATTTAACCAATAGAGACAAAAAAGGACAAAGAATATTCACAGCAATTACCAGGGCAGCCTTCATGGAGACAATGTGGCAATAAGAGATTAACTTGATGTTAAAAAGAAACTGAAATATGACCTTGGTAAGTGGTCACTTATGGAAAAATAAATTGACTTTTTAGTAATCTTGCAGATGGAGGTGTCATAGCAAAGCCATTTAGTAACTACTAAACTCAAGCTATGCTTATGCATTGTGACTTCATGGGAGACCAGTGATGTGTTATAGCTACATTTATTCCAAGTGGTACCTTGATCAACCAACAACTGATGGGATATTAAGGTGATCTTGAAAGTAGTTCAGACAATGCCTACAGTAAGGTAGCATGTGAAAAGTTATGCATTGGGTCTGGAGAAATGGCTGAGCAGTTAAGATGCTTGTTTGCAAAGCCTAAAGACCCAGGTTCTATTTCTCAGTATCCATGTAAAGCGAGATGCACCAAATGGCACACGCATCTGGAGTATCTGGAGCTCATTCGCAGCAGCAAGAGGCCCTGGTGTGCCCAACCCCCACTCTCTCATGCTCTGTCTGACTCTGTCCCTATCTCTCTCTTCTTGCAAATATAGGAACAGCAAATATTGGTGGCAAACGATAAAGAGTGGTAAGATCAAGGCTGGGGACATGACCTGACACACAAAAGGAACACCTAAGTTCAGATGCCCAGCACCCATGTGAAAACCACAATGAGTGCCTGCAATTCTAGCACTGGGGAGGCAGTGACAAGAGATCCCTGAGGCTTGATGATTAGATAGTCTAGCCAAATTAGGAGCTCCAGGTTCAGTAAAAGACCCTGTCTCAAAAAATAAAGTGGGCTGGAGAGATGGCTTAGCAGTTAAAACACTTGCATGTGAAGCCTAAAGACTCATGTTCGATTCCCCAGTACCCACAGAAGCCAGAAGCACATAGTGAAATATGCATCTGAAGTTTGTTTGCCATGGCTGGAGGCTCTACTGCACCCATTCTCTTCTCTTCTCTCTCTCTCTCTCAAATAAAAATAAATAAATAAATATAAAAAAATAAAGTGGAGAGTGATCGAGAAAAGCAACAGATATCAACTTCTGGCCTCCACATGCACATATGTGCATGTACATCCACATACATATGAATGTGCATACACACATATAACTTCCTACACACACACACACACACACACACACACACACACACACAAAAGATAAGAGCAGTCATAGATTTTGATGCTCTTTCAGGAAGTCAGGATTTCCAGTGGTCTTTAGTTAAAAGTATCTGTTCTGCTTGGGAAAACTTCTTCTTGGATTGCAGACTACAATTTATTTCCCAACACATTTTAAATGCACATAACTTCTGCAAACAAGTAGATATATTTAAACTATATTATTTATGTATAACATCCTAGAAACTAGATTCTGAGTTTATAACTCTAGGTAAATTATTTAATTTCATTTGGTCTTTCTTTCCTCAACTATAAAAAAAAAGGTAATTGTTTTAACAACACTTCAGGTTTTGGCAGTTTCCATAATACTATTGATTAGGAAAAATAAGCCCTCTTCCTAATATTTTATAAACAAATGTGTTTACTTTCAAGTCTAATTTACTTATTCTAGGTCAAACTTTCCTGTGCTGCAATCATCAAAATAAGATTATCTCCAAAAATTATACATTTAAGAAAAAATACAACTATTTCTTGACATCCATCATTCACGGTAGTAGCTCAAAGGGTATCGCAAAAATAAGAGAAAAGCAAACATCAGAGCCTGTACTTTGTTGGAAAATATGTGATTTGTGGGCTTTGTTTGAATTACTCGTAATCCCATGAATGGCACTTCATTTTATCTCCTAAACTTTGTGTTGGAAATTAACTTAGCAGACTGAATCTAAACAATGAAAATTAAAAGTATTAGCTACTTTACCTTCTATTCCAAGAACATTTTTAACTTTATTTTCTTCTGAAACTTCAAACTTCTTTATGATGTCAATACAATATTCTGTTGTTACATTACTCATCTAAGCAAAACAGAACAGTAATAAAGTACATGCAATGTCATGAAATGTTTCTCTCAACTGACAGTGACATGCAATGATTTCTAGAGTATTCTTTTTAAAAATATTTTATTTTCTGAGAGAGAGAAAGAGAGAGAGACAATAGGAACACCAAGGCTTCTAGCCTCTGCAAATGATCTCCAGATGCATGAACCACCCTATATATCTGGCTTTACGTAGGTACTGGACAATCAAACCCAGGTCCTTAGGCTTTGCAGACAAGCACCTTAACCACTAACCAATCTCTCCAGCCCTACAGTATTCTTGATACAGTGCTTATATGAGCAGTGTTTGAGGTTAGCAGTATAACTTTCTTTTATCTTTAGAGAGAAATTACAATCTTAACTTTCCTATATACCTTTCCAATTTAATCAGTGGACATAGAAAGCCCTTCAACTATGAAACAGCCCTTCAACTATAGAACAGACTTTCAACTATGAGACAAATGTTCTACATGAAGAAATAAAATCAATAATTTATGCAAATCCATTGCAATAACCCATTCCTTATATAGTATACATCTGTAAAGTAAATGTTTTATATAAAACTAAATTATGCCATATATATGTACATGTATATAAACTATTCCCTATGAAAATGGAATGTTTCTAAGTCATTCTATCCTGTATTTGTGCATATTTATGGAATCTCCCACTCAACAGTATGCTACAGTGATCCAAGAACATAAAGGTTAGCAAAGGAAAATAGAAATAGAAAGCTAGCTGAGACAAGTAATATAATGAAGAACTCAGGAACTAGATGGCTTGTGTCCAAATCAATTGACTCATATTACTAACAGTATGACTTTAAATAACTCACATCCTTTCTAGATGGCTTACCACACAAGCCAGTGGTGAAGATTCAATGAATTCATACTTGTGGAAATGTTTTATAGCACTAAAAAGGTAGTATGACAATAATATGCTACTAATGTTGTCAGTCTCAAGGTTCTTGCCTGAACATTACACATTTAGCATCACTGGAGAATATAAACTCATCAAGAATAATTTCTCTAAATTCCAATATAAAGAATATGATAGGATTCAGGGACTGAGGCTAGAGCTCAATAGTAAAGCACTTGCCTAGCAAATGCAAGTACCAAAGTCTGACTCTCAGCAATGCTGATAAGAAAAACAAAATAATATTTTGATTAAAAGATCCATTTTCAATCTGAGACATTTAAAATCAATAATGAATAATGGTAGAGAAAGCTAATCATTTGAGCCAGTTCTCATATATCAATAATATTCCTCTAAGATTCGATTGCCTCTTAAGTTCAATACTTACAGTTTAGTGAATTCCCCTTTTTCTAAACAGTCTATTTAATAACATTTAAACCTGTTATATGTCTGGTTTTTGCCAATGTTCATAATATTCAGAATGCTTTATTTTCCAAATCTGTTGCATAACAGCAAATGCATTTAAAATTTGCATTTTTAAAAAGGGGGATTTCTATTAATTTGGTTGCCTCCTGATGATGCTAATGGTTTCTCAGTACTTCTTTTTTCATATATCAGAGACTAAAAATAACATCTGAATCCTATTTCTTCCTTTATAATGGTACCCATCACACAGGATGTCTGGATTCTAGAATATTCATTTTTTTGTCCTGATTTTATTTGATCACTTTAATTTATAGGAATTAAATTAATTATTTATATTTTGCGTGTGCTTGTCATCTATTCTGTGAATTTTATTTTATGTTTTAATTTTGGAAGATTTAGCCAGGCAGGAAATTTATGGTTGGAATCATTGCTCCGGTGGTTTTCTGGCTTCCAGAGAGAAGTTCTGATGCAGAGCCTCTTCCATTTCTTTTTATTGGGCCTGTTTTTGTTTCTTAATTAGTTAATTTTGGTTTGTTTTCTCTTGCTGAAAGATCACAGAATTCCACTTTATTTTTGACATTATGAATTTCATGATTATTTGCATTTAAGTGGGTCTTCTTATAATCAATCTTCTTGGTCTTCATTGGGCACTGTCAATCTAGAAATTTGTATCTTTTGGTGCTAGCAACTTTTTGTATTACTTGATCACCACTGGGTTGTTATGTTAGATGTTTAGAGCTACTATAACAACTAGCCTGGTGGCTTAAAAGCAACATTTTATTTTTTTATGGTTCTAAAACCCAGAAGCCCAAAATCAAGATTCCTTCAGGGTTAGTTTTCTGTGGACACTCTGAAGGAGAACCTATTCCATACCTCTCTCTTTGCTTCTGAGAGTGGTTAAGGGTACTTCTTAGCTGGAGGAATATATACTCCCTACTTTCTTTTTTACATTACCTTGTTTCCTATGTGTGTCTATTTCTTCTTTTCCAACTCCTTGAAAGTACTTATCATTGGATATATGTAAACACTGCATACATTTAATTAACTCTAGTACCTTTACAAGTACTAATAATCAGAATCTGGACAGATCTTTTGACAACACTACTCAACTCACTATATTCTCTGGCCATATCTGGAAAAATCAATATTCTATGTGGTGAAGATAAACCTGGGAAGACAGTTCTGGAAGACAGCTATGGTTCTCATACCTCAATGTACAAATGTCCATTTTGAATTCATTCTCTGTTTCTATAGGGGAAAAATCCCTGCTTATTTGATCACAATTACATAAATCGTAATAGGACAGGTTGAGATACAATGTTATTCTGCTATTCCCACTAGTGTTATAGTGTTATTCATAAGACAAAGCATCTGTCCCTTGACCACATGTAATATGTGTTTTGTTTTTTTTTGTTTTTTTTTTTTTTTTAGTTTTTCTTCTTTTTTAGTTTTTCGAGGTAGGGTCTCACTTTGGTTCAGGCTGACCTGGAATTCACTATGTGGTCTCAGGGTGGCCTCAAACTCTCGGTGATCCTACCTCTGCCTCCCGAGTGCTGGGATTAAAGGCGTGCACCACCACGCCCTGCTTAATATGTGGTTTTACCCACTTGTCTGCAGCTGAAGCTGCACATGCACCACCACTCCAGGCTTTCCTTGTTACTAGAACTAAGCACCTCTACTCAAGCAGGCTAACACTTAACTTGGTGTGAATGAATTTTTTATTATTATTACTAGAATGTGTGGAAGAATAGGATTGGGCATATCTTGTTATACAGCATTGCATATTTTGTGACTTTGAGCACATCAGGCTTTCATTCTCAAATTTGTGAGTTACACATTTTTTATTATTCATCTTGGCAGAGAATTCATGTGAGAATTGAAACAAATGTTTTCCATTATTTTCTAATATACTAGATATTAATAATACTAATCTTTATTTTTTGTATAGATTTGGCCACTTCCAAAGAGCTGTGTTAGATTGCAAGTGGACAGGTATCCATACATGCACTTGATTTTACAATTTTAAAGAGGAAGTTTTTTTTTCCCCCTCACCCTGGGGTCATATAACAACAACAAAAAAATAACAAGAGACTAATCTACAAATTTATTTAGTGTATATTTTATGGCACAGAGAAGACTTCATATGGAAATGGAGATGTGATGAAACAGATAAGCCTGTATATTTTTATGGTAAGTTTGGCTAAGCATGGACAGACATGGTGAAATATGGTTGGAGGATGAGGCATATATTGTACAGATAATAAAGAGGGAGCTTAGCAAGACCTGTATGTTCACATTCCTCTGACATCTTGTATCTTTGGCTGCTGCTTTGTGGGCATAGGAAAGGTATCACTTGAATGAAGGTAATTTGTCCTGACTCGAGGAAAAAATTGGAAAATTTTTCCTCAGTTGGAAGACCTACTTTTGGGGGAGAAGGCCTCGAAGATCCAAGACCCTTTCTGATTTTCCTGTTTTCTCAAATGTCCAGATGTTGTATGTTAGGGTAATAACTCCTAAAGCCCATCTCTTTTTTACTTGACTAGGATTTTCTTTTAAATTAGTTCTCTTTTGTCTCCCTGCTTCTATGTCTGTCATGATGTTGTATAATAAAAACTGTAGTTAGTTGTTATTACTTGTTCTTGACATAACTATTAAAATCCATAGAATTTTCTGAGTAACAGGAATGTCTTTTGTTATAAATAGCGAGCCTAGGTTAGCTAATATTTATAATGAGTACTTCAGAAAGAATTCTTTCTACTGTTTATTACACAATACAGTCCAAATACTAGATGTCAGTGCAGAGCTGAATACCTTTAATTTAAAATGGATGTAGGAGATAATTTGAGCCCATTAAGTTAACTTAAAAAAACAAAAATCAAACCTCTTTGCAGCAAAACCAAAAGTATCCCAGTGAAAGTCTAGCATGAAGCCTAAACCTTTAACACCCAATGCATGCCTATAATTCCAGCACTGAGCAGGCCAAGGCAAAAGATTTGCAACTTTGAGGCCAGGCTGTGTTACATAGTGAGATACTGTCTTTAAAAAAGAAATATATAGACTCATTATTTGTCTATTGTGCTGAGAAACAGACAGAGTTTGAGGAGATTTAAAAATCATACGGGGCTGGAGAGATGGCTCAAATGACTAGAATTGGGATCTCCAGCATGCATGTAAAGCCAGACACAAGTGATGTAGCAGTCTGCAATCCCAATGTACCTACAGCAATGGGAGGCAGAGTCAGGAGAAGCCCAAAGCTCAGGGACCAGTTAGTCTGGCCTTCCCAGCAGCAAACAAGAGAGACTGTTACAAATAAAAGGTGGAAAGAGAAGACTGACACCCCAAAATTGTCCCCTGACTTCCATACATTATGACACACTAACACCCATGCATACGCATATACATACACATACCAGTAAGAAAAGACTAAGCAGTTAAGGCATTTGCTTTCAAAGTCTAAGGACCCAGATTAAATTCTCTGGTACCCTTGTAAGCCAGATGTACAAGTTATTGCATGAGTTTGGAGTTCATTTACAGTGTCTGAAGGCCCTGGCATGCCCATTTTTTCTCTCTGTCTCTCTCTCTCCCCCTCTTTCTCTCTCTCAAACAAATAAAATAAATAAATAAATATAAAAAAATCCTAAACTTGAACACATTTCAGCCTATATTATATTAAAATTAATTGTTTTATCTCAGCTAGATTTAATAATTCCCATTGCTAATTTACTAGGCTTTTCACATAATTAAATGCCAATTTCCTATCTGAAATATCAGTGACATACTACAATGCTAACTAGTTGTGCCACAGTGAAAAAACATATGTTATAAATATAAATTTATATTTTTCCTAATACCAATTTGTATTAATTTAAATAAATGCAAAGGTTAAATTGATACTACTAATATATCATAGCATATTAGTATATCATTAGTAGTATATTAGTGTAATGTAATATTCTTTATATTACTATAAAGGAAATACTACTATTGTATCTAAAATAAAATATACCACCTACTGTTTATTTCTATGTGGAAAATACGCATATCCATACTCGATATACTTAAAATAAAAAACATGTACAGTTTTCAAATATCAATTCTCTTAAAAGCTCCTAGAAACATGCTTTTTTTTTTTTCCTCTCAGTTTGTTTGAAGTAGTTTTTCACTCTAGCCCAGGCTGACCTGGAACTTACTCTGTAGTCCCATGCTGGCCTTGAACTCACAGCAATTCTCTTATTTCTGCCTCCCAAGTGCTGGGTTTAAAGGCATGTGCCACCATGCCTGGCTTATAAACATGTTTTAAATGGCTCAGAGATAAGGTTTCATGGACTTCTGCTATTTATCTATATATCCAATATTTTTATACCTACATACAACACCCACAAGACTCACAGTATCTTTGAGGAAACATCCCATTCAGCAGTCCAATGATACCTTTTGTTCCACTTTCAAAAACTGAGCCAGTTCTTCTACAGTTAAGTGATCTTTCTTGTCACTGTAGCTCAAAAGCAACAAATAAAGGTCTCTTCTCAATGACATCATTTTGTAAAAAACACAGAACTCTTCAAATGTCAGAGTTCCCTGATTCTCATCTGTGTCAGCTTCCTAAAAGGGTATAGAAGAAATACAGTGAGAATTTGAAATAGCAATTCAGTATAAGAAAGTAATATTTATTATAAAAGGGCTAGGACATAAATCACTAATGGTGTACCTATTTCTTTTCTTTTCTTTTCTTTTCTTTTTTTTTTTTTTTTTTTTTTTTTTTTTTGGTTTTTTGAGGTAGGGTCTCACTCTAGCCCAGGCTGACCTGGAATTCACTATGGAGTCTCAGGGTGGCCTCAAACTCATGACAATCCTCCTACCTCTGCCTCCCGAGTGCTGGGATTAAAGGCATACACCACCATGCCCGGCAGTTGTACCTATTTCTGTTAAGGAATACATGGAACATTATAAAAACTGACTATACATCAGGTCGTAAGGAACATTTCAACCAAATATAATGAACCAACCACATATAAACCAATTTCTCTGACCACAGTGTGTCAATAAATTAACAAAGAACTCTTAAAATAAAGCAAAATACTAGGGATGCAATATATTATTTTTCTAAATAGTAAATTAAATTAATCATGCCAAAGTGAATCATTTACATAATAAAATTTGTATGACCCTGGTTTCAGTTTCAACTCCCAACATTAGCAAAAACAATCTAATAGCTTTGAATGATAAAGTTAAAATTTCAATTAAAGGGAAGCTTGAAAGAAAATTTATTAGAAATAAATAAGAATTGTTTAAAAACAGAACCTATGGAGCTAGTTGTAGTGGCACCCACATGTAATCCCAGCACTTAAGACACTGAGGCAGTGGTATTGCTAGTTGGAGGTCAGCCTATACTATATAAGGAGAACCTATCTCGAAAATAAAATAAAGTAAATAAATAAACAAGTAAACCAAACCAAAAAGAAGAAGAAGGAGGAGGAGGAGGAGGAAGAGAAGAAGAAGAAGAAGAAGAAGAAGAAGAAGAAGAAGAAGAAGAAGAAGAAGAAGAAGCAGCAGCAGCAGCAGCAGCAGCTAACAATTCAACTCAAAACACTTAAAAAGAAGCTGAGCATAGTGGTGCACACCTTTAATCCTAGCACTCAGGAGGCAGAGGTAGGAGGATCATCATGAGTTCGAGGCCACCTTGAGAATTCCAGGTCAGCCTGGGCTAGAGTGAGACCCTACCTTGAAAAACCGAAAAAAGAAAAAAAAAACTAAAAAAGAGATTAAACCAAAGGAGACAATAATAAAGAAATTACAGATAAAAACAGAGAGCAATAACATTGTGGTGAGGTTTAGGGAAGCCATAATACACACAGAAGGTGATTTATTTTTAAAAGAAAAATGAAAAAGAGAACTCTTAATGAAGGACAAAAGAAAAGAGAAGGCACTGACAAAAATACTAGTCCTGGGCTGGAGAGATGGCTTAGTAGTTAAGGTGCTTGCCTCTGAAGCCTATGGACCCAGGTTTAATTCCCAGAACCCACATAAGCCAGATGCACATGTTGCCACAAGCATTTGGAATTTGTTTGTGTGGCTAGAGGCCCTGGTGTGCCCATTCATATTCTCTCTATTAATAAAAATAAAATTGACCAAAAAAAGCCACTAGTATCTCACCTATTTCAGAACCACAGTGCAATCACATGTAATTCTTCCCCTAAGGCTCCCCTATCTCTCTGACACTTACAGGCAGTTCTCATGCTCTTACAGCCACCATGTCCGTGGTACCACTCAGCTTCCCCTTCATGGGAAAAGTCTGAATAACACATCTGGAAAGATGCCAACTTTAAATTATTTGGCTCTGATAATTATCGAGCAGGAAACTTTTACCATGCAACTTCTCATTGAACCATTTATTAAATTATCTCCAAATAAGTGCCTTTTAAAAAGTCTAACATTGTCTTTGTCCTAACTTAACAGTTCTCACTTCTGAATACAATACAACTGGATGCCACAGAGTAAGTTCCAGCCCAAGACTTGTCTCAAGGACTTAAGAGCATCTTTTGTAACACAAAGGTGCATGGAATGAGCTTCTGGAAAGGTCAGTAAATTGGAGGAGAGTTTCGTACTTCCAAACCTCATGGTTTTAAATTTCTAACTCTTCAGAAAGTACTTATGTCTTAAATAAGTGCAATTTCTCAACTATTACTTGATCTTTATTCTAATTTTCACAACAGCCCTGTGAGGCAGGCAGAGGAGATATTTGTATCCCCTTAAAAGGACTTGATAGCCAGGCATAGTTTCCACCTTTAATCCCAGCACTCAGGAGGCAGAGGTAGGAGGACTACCATGAATTCCAGGCTATCCTGAGACTACATAGTGAATTCCAGGTAAGTCTGGACTGAAGAGAGACACTACCTCACGAAAAAAAAAAAAAAAAAAGAAAAAAGAAAAGAAAAGGACTTGATCAATTTGACTCCATTGGTTTAGTGTCAGGAAAAGTATATAATGGCTTTCTGAAAACAGCAACAACAAAAAAGTATTTGAGAAGATGGAGAGATGGCTTAGTGGTTAAGACCCTTGCCTGAGAAGCCTAATGACCAAGATTTGATTCCCCAGAACCCACATAAGCCAGATGCACATAGTGGCACATGCATCTGGAGTTCATTTGCTGTGGCTTGAAGCTCTGGCATAACCATTTTCTCTCTCTATCTACCTCTTTCTCTACCTCTCTCACTCAAATAAATAAATATAAATAAATAAATAAATAAATAAATAAAAATATTTTTAAGTACAGGAAATAAAATTGTGAATGAATGTTAAGTTTCTGAAGCTTATTTTTTTTATTAATGAGACAAAATGCTTCTTCATCAAATAAAATAAAACAGTACAAAGGAAGCAATATCAAGTTGAACAAAATAAAATATATTTTTAATATACCTAAGTACATCAGTAATTTTTGAGTCTTTCACATCAGGCCAACACAATTGTTAAAACATACCTGAAACATCTGTCTTACTTTTCTTCGGGGCAGGTTGACATTTAGTTTATGCATCAATTGGTGTATCTCTTCAATATTCAATAAGCCATCACCATTCTTATCAGCCTCTTCAAAGGTCTGCTTTACCCATGTGCAAAATGGTCAAAGAAAACACTTGTGTTTTCATCAAAATAAAAACTTTGCACAGAATGTTGACAAGGCACTCAATCAACACCATGGAAATATAGAAGAAATTCTTTTGAACCTTGCAATTCATGGGCTCTGGTAAGCTCCTAATAGTGATAATAACAACAAACACAGGACTGTGGAAGTATGTACAGGTGAATACCTCTACTGTGAAATCAGAGTCAAACCAGACTGCTGTAATGCATTCATGTATTATTACCCAATATAACCCAAATTAAATACAAATATGGTTACAAATGCACTGTATTTCATCAACTGTTAAGAGGAAAAGATAATGCCCTAATTCACTACACTAATAAACACCACAAAAATAAAATATTTCTATAGGATTTTATGCATTATCCCTTCTCACTTCCTGACCTTTTTTTTTTTTTTTTGATTATGCCATCATTCTCTTAATACAAACCTTGTGTTCCCATATGGAGGGTTAGAATCTTCATTTACAAGATACAGAGATGCCACGCATAAGGAATAACCCAGTATTAAAGCTTTGTAACAGGGCTGGAGAGATGGCTTGGGGGTTAAGTGCTTGCCTGTGAAGCCTAAGGACATGGGCTCGAGGCTCGATTCCCCAGGACCCACATTAGCCAGATGCACAAGGGGCGCACGCATCTGGAGTTCGTTTGCAGTGGCTGGAGGCTACTGGCATGCCCATTCTCTCTCACTGCCTCTTTCTCTCTCTGTCGCTCTCAAATAAATAAATAAAAATAAACAAAAAAAATTAACAAAAGCTTTGTAACACTTTTTCAAGTTTCTTTTTGGAGTTTCACTCTAATATATTTTTTAAATTATCTAGTTCAATATTATCATTGCTCAGATAAAGTGGAAATTTTATCAGGATAGGTAAGAAAGCCAGGTTTCACTCCAGTCTCTTTCAACCTAATCAAGCATTCATATTTCCATGTACCTTATATTCCTCCTTTAATATTAGCATTGAAAGTTCTGATCAAAGTCAGTAATATAAACTACATACTTGATGGGCAAGAGGCTGCCCTCAAAGCTCAGATGTGAAACTCAGTGATTGAGGATATGAAATTGTATTTAGATATCATGTGTACTGAGATTTTATAAGACCCTCAAAGGAATAAAGCAAAATCAATGTACCAACTGGAAATTCCCAGTTAACATATAGCAGAAGAGTCTGTAAAGGATGATTCAGTCTATTGGTTATATAAGATAAGAATAGTATGCATACTTAAAATGCTAAATAAGGCTTCAATGTTTTAAGGGTATTAAAGAGGAAAAAATAAAGGTTGTAGAAAGAAACCAGAGAATAAAAGTCAGGGAATGGCATAGGATCAAACCCCAAGAAATGAGAGGGATTAGTAATGTATTACAGAAGAAGGCCAATAGATAATATTTCCTTATCAAGCAGATGATGTTACTGAAAGATTTTCAGCTTAACTCAAAATATCAACCAACCTCCCAGTGGTAACAAAACACATTCACATTTCCCATGTAATTCAAATGATGACCAGAGAAGATTATGCCTTAGAAAGTAAAAGCACAAGGTGTGTATGTGTGTGTGGATATATCATAATAAAATCCATTAATATGTATAATTTATGTTTTAAAACAAAGAAAAACTAGCTAGAAAGGTAAAGCCAGCTTCTTCTTAGAATCAAATGGAAATGAGTTTCAGAATGTAAATACCTTGTACTACATTTTATTGCCTCTGTAAAATTTTTAAAAATGCAAGAACACAAATCTTTCAATTTTTCCTTATAGAATTCAGTCAGGACTTCATTATATATTTTAGCTGGAAATTAAAGGTAACTGTAAAAGAAAAATAACCACAGAATCAAAAGGGTGACCAGTTAGGGCTAACTAAAGCTCCATTTTGTTTGATCACTACTCTGGGCCCCACAAAGTACTTAGCCAGAGAACAAAGAAGTCATTAAATGAATGCAATGGCAGCAAGATGTTTATTGTATTGTGCAATTATTAACTGAAAGACTTCTCCAGAGAAAAGCATAGCACAGGCAAACCTAAAGCGTGATGCACCTACAGCTTTATTCAGATGGGCCTGTGTTCTATAACATCTTCATACACACCAATTGTCCTTGACAGTGGGTTAGAGGACATGGGCTGGCAAAGCAACAGAAGTGCAACAGGACCAAACACACAAGTCTTAATTCTAGTACGTATCTGGCTCTGTTAAAACAGGTCATTCAGGCTGGAGAGATGGTTTAGCAGTTAAGCGCTTGCCTGTGAAGCCTCAGGACCCCGGTTCGAGGCTCAATTCCCCAGGACCCACATTAGCTCGATGCATAAGGGGGCGCACACATCTGGAGTTCATTTGCAGTGGCTGGAGGCCCTGGTGCACCCATTCTCCCTCTCTCCTCCTCTCTCTGTCTGTCGCTCTCAAATAAATAAATAATTTTTTTAAATTAAAAAAAAACAGGTCATTCATATCACCTCTTGGAGCCTCCATTTCTTCATCTACAATATCAAGCAAGGAGCACAACTAGATAACCTGAGGTTCCCTTTAATTCTAACATTTTGTGAAAAGAAAAACTATTCATTCTAGTAATAGTACACCTAGTATATAATTACAAGTGCAATGATTCTAATATCATCAAGCACTTCTTTGTAATGAAGATGTAAGTATGCGGGCTGGAGAGATGGCTCAGTGGCTAAGGCACTATTCTACAAAACCTAAGGACCTCAGTTCAAGTCACCAGTGCTCATGTAAAGCCAGATGCACAAGATGGCACATGTGCCTGGAGCTTGTTTGCAGTGGCTACCGCCTCTGGTATGTTCATTCTTTCTTTATGTCTATCTCTCTGTCATTTTCTCTCTCATAAAATAAGTAAATAAATATTTTTTAAAAAAAAATATGAGTGTATAGAAAAGCATGGAATTAGAGAAGGGGGGCAAGAGGAAGAGGGGAGGGGAGGAGAGAGGGTAAACCACAACTAAAGATGTTATATATAAGCCATATGAAAACCTGTTTCTTTGTTAGCTAATTAATTTTTTTTTAAGAGACAGCTAGGGCTGGAGACAGCTTAGTGGTTAAGGTACTTGCCTGCAAAGCCATAGGACCCAGGTTCTATTCCCCAGGACCCACATAATCCAGACACACAAGGTAGCACATGCATCTGGAGTTCATTTGCAGCATCTGAAGACCCTCTCTCTGTCTGTCTATCATCTATCATCTGCCTCTTTCTATCTCTCTCAAATAGATATATAATTTTTTAAAGAGAGAGAGTTTGTGTATAATTATTGTACAGGGATGAATAATTCTATGTCCTGAAACTAAATCCCAACTAGTGGTGGGATACCTCCCAGTGAGTTGTTAGAGAGGCCCCCATAATAATATAGGCTATTGCCATTACTCTTGGTTGCCCACCAGAACTAGATCCGAAGACCCTATTACTGAAAATACCATATGCTTTGGTTGCAAGACACTGAAAAATCAAGCTGTTACTAAGCTAGAAGTCTCCATCTTGCTGGATACCTGTTATAGGATTGAAAAGTACTATGCAGGCTACTGAAAGAGAAAATTTGTTAATGGTCTCACTCAGTGATGGGTATGTGCACTACAATACTGAGCTACCAGGAAAGATGTGCCCAATGGTTCAATAGTCAAAAAAAATATTTTTCTCTCTTTTTTTTCAGTGAGCAGAAATTAATGCACAGACTAGTCACTGACCAAAGTGACTGTTGAGTGCTCAGCCCTGTATGGGACATCTACATTCCCCTTCTCCAAAGCTTAGGGTACGTCATAGAAGAGGAGATGAAAAAAAAAAATGTAAAAGACGGAGACTAGGCATGAGGGCTGTGTAACTCTGTCATTTGGACATAACAAGAGCATTGCACTCATGAACTCACAGCAGGTCCAGCAGGTTACCTATATAAAGCCTGCATGAGATAGGGCCAGTCAATATCCCATCATAGGTTGTAGAAGGTCTCATAACCTTCTCTGAGGAGCTAATGATACTTAATGGTTGCTGAGGATCCTCTAATCACTGGTAAACTGTGGAAAGAAGAGGTTCAGCAGGAGTAGGAGGGGCATGAGAGTAAATTGGACAGTAAGTATGTTCAAAGTACTATATATATATTGTGTGTGTGAAATTGTCAAAAATAAATTTAAAATAGAAAACAAATATTTGAGAGATAAAATAAAATCCTGAATTAATAATTCCTAGCCATACACAAATACCTTTAAGAGAAATAGTCATTCTCCCAAAAAAATCTAGGAGGGTAAAAATTGAATTAAAAGTAATGGTCTTATATTAACTATGAAGAAACTGCAGGAGAATTTAAGAATCAAATGATACTGTGTAAGGTAGGGCAAATGACATCATGTAAGGTTGGGCAAACTTCTTACAAAGGGCCTCATAGTACCTTTTAGATTTAGCAGACAATTTGGTCCATTACAACTATTCTACTCTGCCATTGTCATGTGAAATAGCTCTGTAAACAATACAAGCAGGAAGGAATAAAGCCATGTTCTCATAATACTTTATTTATAGATGCTGATAAATGCTATTACAAAATACTCTGTTTGCTTTCTTTCAACTATTTAAAATGCATTTTTAATCTCAAAAGCCTGGGGGGGGGGGGCGTGCAGGTAATAAGATAGATTTTTCCTACAGTCAGGAATTGAAAGAGGGAAAAGTAAATCTTGGCCTTATTATAGCCACCTTCAAAGTACAGTTTTGGGAATCCTTGATGCATGAAGTTCCCTAATTTCATCATCATTCCCGTGCAATGCTGGGTTTTCTTCATGTGTTTTGGCTAAACCAACATATCACTATACATTGAGTATATAAAAATATTTGTATACTAACTTGTTCTATTACATTTGAGAGCTGTATTTGGAGCTACTGCCTGAAAATGCATTGATCTACAGATAAGCCAGCTGAGGGACCAAGTTCACATGCTAAGAATGCAACCCTGAGTCTGTTGACATCACTGAGTCATTGATTTAAGTGGCCCTGAAACTGTTCCCATGTTAGACCTCTCAGTTATGAGAAAACATATCTTTTGCATCTACAGCACCATCAGCATGGCTCCTGCTACTTGCACCACAAAGTGTTCATACTAATTCAGAAGTTTTGCTCGTTGTTTTTAAACTAAATGTTAAGGAGTTAAGAACCAATATAGAAGATTGAGACATAGAAAGTTAGTGTTTTGTTCATTCGTAAATCCCACTTGTACTCATTTGCTTCCTGTGAATATAGATGAAAACATTGTGGCTCATCAGCTCAGGCCTTTATATTGTCAAGATACCTCCATAGGTTGAATATTTCCTTCTGCTTCAATATTATCCTCAATGTGGAATTACAGCTTAAGCTACATAAATTCCTCCCCATTCCTGGAAAAAAAAAAAAAAGAAAGAAAAAAAGAAAGAACAGCATGCATAGCAATGCCTGCAATGAGGCAGCACTCCTCCCTGCAAGGACATGGGGCATACGTAGTTTAGGCCATTCAAAACACAAAGAAGGTAATCACAGCAGAGTACTAGCCAAATGTCCTCACTTTATAGATAGGGAAATTGAGGTTTAACAGGCCATGCCACATGCCCAGAAAGATCCCTGCAGTAAAGTGCCTTCTGATCAAATGCATTACTGATTCATCTTATTAGTGCACAGGAATAGGTTTCATCAAGAATCTGATGACAGGGGCTGGAGAGATGGCTTAGCAGTTAAGCGCTTGCCTGTGAAGCCTAAGGACCCTGGTTCGAGGCTTGATTCTCCAGGACCAGATGCACAAGGGGGCGCCCGCGTCTGGAGTTCGTTTGCAGTGGCTGGAAGCCCTGGCGCGCCTATTCTCTCTCTCTCTCTCTCTCTCTCTCTCTCTCTCTCTCTCTCTCTCTCTGCCTCTTTCTTTCTCTGTTACTCTCAAATAAATAAATAAATAAATAAACAACAACAACAAAAAAAGAATCTGATGACAGAATGGCATATGCCAAAAAGTCAAATGACAACAAATGCTGGCATGGCTGTGAGAAAAGAGGAACTCTTACTCACTGCTGGTGGGAGTGAAAACTGGTACAACTGCTATGGAAATCAGCATGGCGACTCCTGAAAAAGATGAGAAATAGATCTACCATTTGACCCAGCTATACCACTCCTGGGCATATACCCTAAGGACTTCACTCTTTACTATAGAGATACTTGCTCAACCGTGTTTAGTGCAACTCTATTCATAATAGCTAGGATCTACAATTGGCCCAGATGCATAACAACTGATGAATGTATAAAGAAGATGTGATACATATACACAATGGAATACTATATAGTGGTAAAGAACAATGAAATAATGAAATTTGCAGGAAAATGGATAGAGTTAGAAAAAATCATTCAAAGTGAGGTCACAGAGACACAGAAAGACAAACACCACATGTACTCTCTCATATGACGTTCCTAACCAGGATTATGTAGGAATGAGCAAATGGTAACTAACACCAGGAATATGGGCATAAAACTAGAATGAGACCAGGAAAGATAAATGGTGGGGGAGGGGAAGAACAAGGGTTTCCCAACAGGTTGGGGGAGTTAGAATGTTGGGATTGGAGGGGTAGAAGTTGGAGAGAGTGGGCAGGGAGTCACACAAAAATTAAGAAAGCATTAAGAATCAGTTCCATGGAAACTTTCACTCTGACTAGCATTCTACAAGATGTAACCACCAATAAGGGAGGAGGGATAAGAGTCTGAACAGAATGTAGAAAAATTTTAACTTTACAAACATGAACTTCTGCTGGTAAATGCAAGGACCAGAATTTGGTTACCTCCCACAGTTGGCTAGGGAGGTCACCAAAATAATGTAGGTCATTGCCAAAACAATTGATTACCTGCCAGAGCTAAAAGGTAAGGCCCTATTGCTGAAGACGTCACAGGACATTGGAATGCCATGCTGGTACCAAAAGGGAAACGAGTCCCCTTGCTACTAGGCCTCATTGTGCTGGAGAACCCTACTGAAGCTGCCGGATAATAGTCACCGACAGCATGGATAAGCAGGGGACCCTGTAAAATCAACCAGCTAGGCAAGATGTATACACTTGTGCAATAGTGACATGTAGCCTCTACAGGTAACCATCTGTTCTTTGATTAGACACGAGGCCCACTCAGTGGGAGGGAACTCATATCTGGTACTGGAAACTAAGTCAGAATCCTGGAGTCAGTAAAGAGTGGGTTGGCATACCAAAACCCTCCTGAACAACTTTGTATAGCCTCTTTAACCCAAATTGTTCTCACACTTGGTTGGAGAATCTGTTTTATTTCACAGATAGTAGAGAAAATGGAGAAGAGCCTAGATCCATCGATAAGACAAGAAGATAGCTGACTGCCCACCATGAGACTTTTGACCTTTACCATATCCGACAGGGACCAGGAGAAATTACAGAGGAATTAACATAAATAATAAATAAATAATGCTCTTACTGCTAGTCTGACAGGCAGCTCCAGGGTGATGGTGACAGACAAAACCTATAATCAAAACCTATGCAAACAGAAATCCTGAGGCTACAAAGAACTCAACACTAAAACAGACTGCCAATAGGCCTGCCATAGCTCAGAGAACTTTGCAGAAGAGGGAGCAGAAAGATTGTAAGAGCCACAGAGTGGGTAGGAATACCATGAGGCACAGTTCCCCACTGCCCCATAGGGACTGGCTGGGACCATCATGACCCCACAGTGACTACCAAAACCCCACTGAAGAAGGTACTCAGGATAACAGGAGTGGGGGAGGGGACAATAGTGTATAACTTCTTATTACATATATAACTTAAATTTAAAAATATTTAAAAGAATCAGACTGAGCTGGGCATGAGTTTGCACACCTTTAATCCCAGCTCTTGGGAGGCAGAAGGAGAAGAATCACCATGAGTTTGAGGCCAGCCTGGTACTACAGAGTGAATTCCAAGTCAGCGTGGGGTAGAATGAGATCATTGGTAACAATCAATTCAAATTTTATACTGTAAGTTTAAAAGAGGAAGGGGAAAGGCTGAAAACAGCTTAGTGTCTGACATAAAATTGTAATTCAAAAAGTGTTTGTCAGGCTGGAGAGATGACTTAGTGGTTCAGGCACTTGTCTGCAAAGTTAAAGGATCCAGGTTCTATTCCCCAGTACCCACATAAGCCAGATAAGTGGTACATGCATCTGGAGTTTGTTTTCAGTGGCTAGAGGTCCTGGCATGTCCAGTCTGTCTCTATCTTCCTTTCTCTCTCTTTCAAATTAATTAATTAATTAATTAAAAGTGTTTGTCAAACTCAACCAGCTTTATGACATACCAGGATTTTCTATAGTCCAAACAGGGAATAATACCTAATAGAAGACTCCTGGACTATGGACCTAGCTTCAGTTTCTTCATCTGCTCTTGAGTTCACATATGCTTATACTGGTATAGTTTTTTCTATTCATTCACTTGGGATGAGAGTGAGGAGGAGAGAGATGGTACATGTGGAAGAGAAAGAGACAATAAAGAGAGAGGCTTTAATTTTCACATTCTTGGGAAGAAACAAAACATGACCTATTACTCACTTTGTAAACACACACACACATAGTCATATTGTGTAAACACATGCTTATATCTCAAAAAAGAAATTATATGGAGGATATTGGTCATGGGTCCTCTGTCTCTTGGCCAGGGAATCTTCATCGCTGATGCCAGCCATCAGGTACTTGAGGCCAGTAATCCAGGTACGGGCTTCCTCTGGATTGGAAGTGATGAGGTCCAGTGACTCCATGTGGTTGCCATGGTAGATGGTGAAGCAGCAGCTGGGATCAAAATTCCCCTCTGCCTGTCTGTGGAATATTTCAGACTGCCGACCCTCTGTGACTTTGTAAATGGAGTCGATAAGTACTATGAGGGAAGTGTGAAACATAGTCACATAGCAAGTGAAGATATTTATTTTTAGTGATTAAGAAACAATAAAAACAAACTTTTAAACTTTAAAAAGTGAAAATTCTTTATTGCTTGTAAATTATGCTGTTAAGACAAAATGAGAAGTATTAGCCCTGTTATTTCCTGCAAGGAAACTGCTTCATATAACTTTTTACCTTCCTGATCATCTTTGACAAAGGCCCCCTAAAGATTTATTAAAATTGAAAATAAAAATTGCATGTGTCCATAAGGGCAAGAAGACTTAGTAAGAAAGATATGCAATGAAGATTTTAAATATGTGGTTTACATATTTATGTAGTGAACAAGATTTTAAATATGTGGTTTACATATTTATGTAGTGAACAAGTACAGAGACCTAGAGCTGAAAGGTGTTTTGCAAAATATCTGAGAAGACACTACATACATACATTCATACATACATACATACATACATACATACATAATAAAGTAGCACAAGTACATGGGACAATCCCTGATAGGGAGAATTAAAGTACAGTAAGGTTTGGAGAAATGGAAAGGAACAAGATGGCACCCCAGAAGGAGTAGGAAAACACAGAAGCATAAAGCTCACAACAGGGATGCTGAACAAGTTGCTGATTGGAACACTCAGGAAGAAAAGGTAGATCTCTGAGAGGCTAAGAAAATAGAGGTCACACTACTTGGGAAGTGTAACAAGCCTTATTTGCTTATTTTTAAGAAAGAATCAAAAGTGTTACATATCCACTGATTGCCTTCTACTCCTCATTCTGCCTTAATGTCAGAATCCCAATATTATAGTGATATCAAGTAATTTTCATGGAGAAATAGGCTAATGATCAGCCTCAGGAAAAGTCCTGGGAGGACTAAGCTATTAGTCTGCCCTCCTTCCTATTTCTCAATATGGATTTAGTATGTACATTCAACCCCATTCTAACCAGGCATGAAAAGTCTGCTTGAGGGAAGGGTTTAGAAAGGATTTTTTTTCCTCAAAAAGGAAGATAAATTTCTTGCCTGCCTTTTGCTATTATATCATGTATAGAACCCTGAATAGCTGAGGTCATGTTATTACTGTCCTGTTTGCTATGCTAGTACACAAGGGACAGAGCCAAGGGAACTCACTGCAGGGAACAGAATGAGAGGCAAAATGTTCTATGCCCAGCTCCTTCCAACCTCTGAATTTCTTGCTAGATGAGGGAATAAATTTATTTATCATGTAAGATTACTTTAGATGAGGTACTCTCTTTCTGACACAGAAAGACCTAGTGAAATGAAGACTGGTTAGACAACTCTGCTTGAGGTTATCAGAAAGGTAAAGAGATGAATGTCATGTTCTGTAATGGAAGGCTATAATGTAAACGTAGAGGAAACTCCACCTACAGAATCCCAAAAAGAAATTATGATAAGTGTATTATGAGGCCATGAACAAATGGCTGGATGTAGCAAATGGAAAAAAGAAACAATGAGGTGGGGCTATACTAATATTTGACAAAAATAGACTTTGAACCATAAGTAATCAAAAGAGATAACAATAATAACAAATGCTGGTATGGATGTGAGGAAAGAGGAATCCTCATTCACTCCTAATGGGTGTGGAAACTTGTACAACCACCATGAAAATCAGTTTGGAGACTCCTCAAAAAGCTGAAAATATACCTAACATTTGATTCAGCTATACCACTCCTGGGGATATACCCTAAAGACTTTACTGTCTTTACTTTACAGAGATACTTGCTCAGCCATGTTTATCACTGCTCTATTCACAATAACCAGGAATAGCAATAAATCCAGATGCCCATCAACAGATGAATGGTTAATGAAGATGTGGCACATATATAAAATAGAATTCTACTTGGTGAAAAGGAGAAATGAAATAATAAAATTTGCAGGAAATGGATGGACTTGGAAAAAATCATACTAAGTGAAGTCACACAAGCTCAGAAAGATACATGGCTCCCATATACAGTTTCTAACTTGGAATAGCTTGAGTTGTGTGTAAGTGGGAGTAAGTATCAGGAGTATTGGCATGGAACTCGAATGATGTTAGGAGAAAGTGGAAATAGGGAGGGAGGAAAGGAGGAGATACTCAACATGTAAGTTGAGAGACAGAACACAGGATTTGGAAGGGTCTTCAGAGAGGGAGAGAGGAAAGGGAGGGGGGAAATACACAAAACTAATGACATCATGAATCAGTACCATAGAAATCTTCCTCCTGGAAAACAAACTAAAAAATAATAACCCTTGGGCTAGAGAGATGGCTCAGCAGTTAAAAGTACTTGCTTCCAAAGCCTGATACTCTAGGTTCAATTCTTCAGTACCCAAGCAAAGAATTCAAAGGTTGGTTTTACTTTTTGCCTTCTCACTCTTCCTAGAAGGTCGCCATCGCAAGCGGGTTCTATGCTCATCCAGGTAAAAGAGACGAACCAGTCCTTTGGTCCCACGCTTCAGCTTGATCATCTGTGTCCCAGATTGCATCACACTCATGCATCTTTCAACTATAAAAGAAACCAGAACATATTCAGCTCTATACATTGCAGATACATGTTGGTATTCAACACTTACAGCCAAACAGAACTTTAAATCTGGACCAAAGACTCCAAGGATCAGAAGACAAACTTGATGAAGTCTGCAGAGAGATCTGTTAAGGACTTCATTCATCAATCTTGAGCCAGTCTAAAGCTTAACTCACAAAAAAATTGGGGGGAAGAGGGGGATGATTGAGACATGGTTTCACACTATAGCCGAGGCTATCCTGAAACTTACTATATAGCCCTAGCTTTCTTAAACTCAAGGCAACCCTCTTGTCTCAGTCCAGGCACTGGAATTTTACATGTGAGTCACAATACATGGCTTGAACTTTTTTGGAGTGCCGGAGCCATGAGCATACCAGTGAAGCACTTTACCACTGAGCTCTTTCAAAAAGTAATTCGATTTCCAGATAAGTCATGCACACTTTTGCACAGAGCTATCTTTGTTTTGTTATGTTGGTATGAAACTAACAAACAATTCATACCTACATATTTGTTCTTAAAGCAAATTTTAAGATATGTTAAATGCAGATGATTGTTAAAGTTGGATGATGAGTACATATGGATTCATGCTATATTTTGAGTATGTTTGGAAACAGTTAAATACACTTTTATTTAATCAGGAAACAAATTTTTACAAATGAATGTAAAACATTTTTGAGACATTCAAACTGCTAGGATTTTGACTGAGAGGAATTACAGTGATTTAATTCATGTAATATCCAAATGGTTTATTGTCTACATTCAATTTTTCTGGATGTCAACATTGCCAGAAGTAAACATCAGCTAGTTTTATCAACTTCATCTTGTTTGGTAATGCTGTCCCACTTTTTTCTTAGAAACAACCCTCATATTTCATGCCCCAACTAAGGAACAGCACCTGACTTAAGCTTAGAGCAAAAGGACACCCTCAAAGGAGCACAAACCCTGAGGGGATAATCAGCTGAATGATGGACTGAGCCACTTAATCTAAGCTCTAAGAAATACTCCAGATTGGCCATGCCAAGATTCCACAGGTATCATAGTTCTTCTCTTCCTGACAATGACAATCAACTATATTTTCCTCTGGAATCTACAAGATTTGCTTTGTATAAGCCAGAAATAAAATACTTGAAATATCTGGTTTTGAGTATTCACCCTGTCAAATAGATGCTGTGAGAAACAACATACAAAAGAAATGTAATCATCAAACCAGCTATTTTAAACTTCAGTATTATTGAGCTAAGTATTTTGACTTTACTAGGAAAGATAACCTGATCCAACAACTTAAACTGCATGCACAGGGTGCCCATTAAAGGGGAAAAATAAGTCAATGCACCTACCTTCTTCCCCTAGTAGAATTAAGGAGGAATTACATAAAACTAAGCATATAGTTTCAGAATTTAATAGTATAATGAGGGCAAAGTATAGATTGTCTTATTCATTTTATATGACCTACCAAATACTTGAAAAATTAAAATATTGCTTAAGAAAAACTGGACCCAGTGGTATAGCTCAGAGCCAGAAAATTTTCCTAAAATACTTCTTTATATAAGGCCATGGATCTGATCCTTACAGAGAGGGAGAGAAAAGGGAGGGAAGAAGTAGGGAAGGAGAGAAGAAAAAGAAACAAAAACTTAAAATGCATACCTTAAAGTAAAACACAAATTTAAGATTTTGTTTCTGTTGTACTTACCTTCATGTTGCCAATGAAAAGAAGTTAATAGGAGGAAAAGGTTTATTTGGCTTACAGTCTATAGAGGAAGCTTCATGATGGGCAGGGAAAGCATGGCATTAGCAAAGGCTGGTTATCACTCCTTGCCACAGCAGGAGGAAGATAGTAGCATGAGAGTGAACTGAGCACAGGCAAGGGGAAGCTGGCTATAACACCCCAAAGACTGCCCCCAACAACATACCTCCTCCATCACCCAAATTGTCACTATCTGGGGACCAAGCATTCAACACATGAATTTATGGGGAACATATGATTCAAACTACCATAGTTTCACACAAATTCAAAAAATCTACCTCACTACTAAGTACCATTCATTTGGGCAAAGAAAGGTATGGATTTAAATTCTTGAAAAGCGTATGGACTATTTCACATGAAGAATTAGGGAGAAAATAAAAGTGAGTGTCAGAAAATCAAGATAAAATCACTGATCCAAACCAACTATGCTAAATTCCCAGGAAAAACTCTGAGGACTTCACTGACCACCAACACATCCATAAACTGGTCACATCCATAAATACATGTTCACAGAACAAATCCTTGTTCCAGGTACAGGCTGCTGTGAAGTGAAGCAAAGAAGAAGAAAAAGGCTTTGCTTTAAGAGTTTAAATTTTACCAGAAAGAAACTTCTAAAAAAAAGATGTTTACTAGTGGAATTTAGAACTAAGGTTTAAGAACACAGTTGGCATCCACCCTCTGGGATAGAATTTCACCTCTGAAATTTGTTGCTTGTAAGATAACAGCAAGTTGCTTACTTTCTGTGACTTTATTTACCTATTTGCAAAATGGGGATAATCTTTCACTTACCTGTTAAATTGTGGAGTGAATTAAATAAGCTAGGTTATAAAAACACTTCCTAGGGCTGGAGAGATGGCTTGCGGTTAAGGCACTTTCTTGTGAAGCCTAAAGACCCAGGTTCGATTCCCCAGTAGCCACATAATCCAGGTGCACAAGGTGGCACATGTGTCTGGAGTTCGTTTGCAGTAACTGGAAGCTTTGGGGTGCCCATTCTCTCTCTCTATCTGCCTCTCTCTCAAATAAGTAAATAAATAAATAAAAAACACTGCCTGGAACACCATAAACATATTAAAAGGTAACAATTTATTGTGATGACAATGTTTGTTGCCCTAACCCTCAGTGTGGTGGTGTTTGGAGATGGTGTTTGGGTCTGGGAGGTCATTATATTTATAGGAGGGCATAAGATGGGGCCTCTATACTGGAATTAGTGTCCTTATAATAAGGGTGCTTGGGCTGGGGAGATGGCTCATTGGTTAAGCTGTTTGCCTGCAAAGTATACCAACCCAGGTTCTATTCCCCAGTGCCCATGTAAAGCCAGATGCACAAAGTAGCACGTGCTCCTGGAGTTCATCTGTGGCAGCTGGAGGCCCTGGCACACCCAATCTCTCTGTCTCTATCTCTATCAGCTTAAAACTAAATTTAATTTAAGAAGAAAGAAGGGTACTGGGGCTGGAGAGATGATTTAATGGTTAAGACCCTTGCCTAAGAAGACTAAGAACCCAAGTTCAATTTCCAGTACCCAAACAAGCCATATGCACAAGGTAGTGCCTGCATCTGGAGTTCATTTGCAGTGGCTAGAGGCAGTGGCTAGAGGCACTGGCATGCCCATTCTCTCTCTACCTGCCTCACTCTATCTCTCAAATATATACATAAAAATAGTTTTAAAAACTTTCTCCACTTTTCCTGTTACTTTCCTTTCTCTTTGCTATATGAAGGAGACTATATTTAAAAAAAAAAAAAAGCAGCCTATTAGCAAGCCAAGAAAAGAATCCTGCATCCTACTGTGTAGCTCTTTCCTCTGGATTGAAACATCTCCTCCAGGAGGGAATGCTGTAAGACTTAGGAAATTAACAAAACTTAATATAATCACAGAGCTTCTTAACCCTTGGGTTATATACTCTGTAAACAACTATTGGAGAAGACTTTTTGGTGGAGCTGCCTGCAAGTTGTAGAGAGATTGCCCAGTATGCAGCTTTAATGAGTTGTCAGTTCCCACTCTAGTGTAGGCTTTTCAATGATGTAGCTACCCAAGTCACCAAAGCTGCTTTAAGTAACCCATCACTCATGTTCCTACAAGTAACCCCATGTATATAAAATTGCAATATAGAGGCTGGGGAGACAGTTCAGTCAGTAAAGTGCATGCTGTATCACTATGAGGACCTTAGTTCCCCAGAACCTGCATAATGTTAGGCACAATCATCTAGTGCTCAGGGAAACACAAGGGCTCAGTGGCTAGCTAGACTATATAAATTGGTAAGTTCTGGGTTCAGTGAGAGACCTTCTCTCAATAAATAAGGTGAAAACTATAGAAAGACACACCTAACACCAACCTCTGGACTACACATGAATATGCACACACAGACAGGCACACACATGCATACCACACACATATACACATGTAAAAATCATTGCAAAGAACTTGGGAGTCAGGGTCTAAAACAATGTGCTACTTAAATTGTTTATATAACTGCTTTATGCTGTCTCCTTAGTTGCTACCTATCACATAAAAAAATTAAAGTTCAGTGAAGTCATAATTGAATTCAAACCCATTTCTCTCTTCTCCAGACTTGACTGTTGTCAATCCTTTGTAGTCAAAGCTAAGCAAAAAAGGAACACTCTCAATAATTCTTTATAAAACACTGTAGTGGGTAGAAGTCACCAATGATAGAGACAAAATAGTTTTCTAGTCTTTTCTATGTTACTTATGTATCAGCATAAACCAATTTTCTTGTTCTAGTAGAAATGGGTACAGCAGTTACTATCCTCCAAAACAATTATTATTAACCAGTGCAGGGCCTAAAAGAGGATAACAAAGACTTAACTTTAGGTATTGATTCCAGATTTTGGAAACATGTTTCTTTTTTAAAAAATATGTTTTTTTATTTATTATTTATTTATTTATTTATTTACGAGCAACAGAGTGAGAAAGAGGCAGAGAGAGAGAGAGAGACACAGAGAGAATGGGTGCGCCAGGACCTCCAGCCACTGCAAACGAACTCCAGACACGTGCAGGCCCCTTGTGCATCTGGCTAACGTGGGTCCCGGGGAGTTAAGCCTTGAACAGGGGTCATTAGGCTTCACAGGCAAGCACTTAACCGCTAAGCCATCTCTCCAGCCCACATGTTTCTTTTTAATACACTGTAGCAACATGCAAGAACATTAATAGGAAAATGCCTGACATCCCCTTACATTGCAAGCACAGCTTCTGTCTGTTAAACTCTAGGCATCCATATGTACACTGATTTGCTGCACTGACTGAAATCATGAGAGTTAAGCCACTTGGCACTTTGCTTTTTTTCACTTGTATTATAAATAGCTTTCCATATTTCTACACAGTTTTTAAAATTATCATCTTAATGGGAGTTTACCAGAGTTACACAAATATTTAAATAACAGATGAGTTGAGAAGTATCTTCATACCTTTACAATATAATCTGAGTCTCAACCATGAAATGAAAAGCATAGTAATGTGGTCTATATGGTCTCTTAAAATACAATTCTTAAAAAAAAATTAAATCAATTATTTTTGGCACAATTAGTTTGAAATAAGTATAATTTCCATAGGGATTATCAGTTCTCTAAATCCTTCAAGCAAAAGATGCTATAAACACACACACACACACACACACACACACACACACACACTCTTCTAGCCAGGTATGGTAGTACATGTCTATAATCCTAGCACTTGGGAGACTGAGACAAGAAAATTGTCAGTTTTAAGGTCATGCTGGGCTATATACTGAGATCCCGTCAAGAAAGAAAAAAATTTCATTTGTGATTTGATATATATATAATATATATATGTATGATATATATATATAATGATATATGATATATATATGATATATATATATCATATATATATAGATAGATATATATATATATATATATATATATATATATATATATATATATATCATTAGGAGGGAGGTTCCCAACTTTTAAGGAGTTTTTTTAATGAATATACAAAGAACCAGGTTTAATTATGGTGTTTTTCAAATGATTTGTGTTTTGGCTTTTCTTCCCCTTCACTTCTCCCCCATCTCCTTTCCCCTATGCTGTCCTCCCACTGTAGACTTCTTTCTGCCTTCATGCCACATGTTTCCTTTTGCACCCCCCAGGACTTTCTCATCACCTCTTGTTCCCCTCTTGTGGTCTCCTATCTAGTTTCATAGCCTAGACTCATTCTCATAGCCTCTTATTTAAATATAGACAAACATTCAAACTTAGGGTCTTCACATGAGAGAAAACCAGTTTTGTCTTTCTGGCCCTGGGTTGCATTAAACTCTTTCATTGGTATTCATGGTTAAAAAATAATACTGATCAGAAGACCAGCAAAATAAAATAGTATATACATAATAGAGCATTGTGAAAGTATAAATGTCTTCATGATTTGGAGTAAACTATGAGATATTAGAATGGCAGCAGGAACTGAAGCAGAAAAAGTATACTAACTTTTGTGTAAGAAAAATATAAACTTGCCGGGCGTGGTGGCGCACGCCTTTAATCCCAGCACTCGGGAGGCAGAGGTAGGAGGATCGCCATGAGTTCGAGGCTACCCTGAGACTGCATAGTGAATTCCAGGTCAGCCTGGGCTAGAGTGAGACCCTACCTTGAAAGACCAAAAAAAAAAAAAAATATATATATATATATATATATATATATATGCTTATAAAAGTATAAAGTTATCTACTTATCATTACAGAAAGAAACACAAGGGCTGGAGAGATCGCTTAGTGGTGAAAGTGCTTGCCTGTGAAGCCTAAGGACCCAAGTTCAAAGTCCCAGAACACAAGTAAGCCACATGCACATGGTGGCTCATGCATCTGGAGTTCATTTGCAGTGGCTAGGAGGCTCAGTGTGCCCATTCTTTCACACACACACACTGTCTTTCTCTCAAATAAATAAATAAAAATTAAAATATTTTTTAAAAGAAACACAAGGTTAATTCAGAAAACAATGAAACCAGATGCCTATTATAAGAGTCTTACAACCTTAAGGGACAGAATCTAATAAAAAGGGTCAGGAGGACAGTGAACCTCTTTTAAGATATATTTGAAATTAAATCAACAAGAATAGGAAGGGAGAATAAAAACAAATACATATTTATACAAGCAGAAAATAATCTATACAAATACATTCTTGTGTATTTTCATGTTTGTGTATATTTTTATGTACTTGCATGTATTTCCTAGCTCTGTCTAAAATTGTCTCTGTTCCAATGGTAATCTTGAGGCAAATATTAATTTACAAGAACATGACCTTGCCCAACTCCTACTATAGTAAACTGATCTGATATCAAACTACTGAGGCAGTTAAAGTGACCTATTCAGAGGGGGGAATGAGAAGATAAAAATTGGCTAGGCAGCTCATGTAATATCACCTACCCCCCAAGGTGAACAGTTTTTGTTGCTGTTGTTATTGGCCAAAAGTGAACAATCACCCTGAGCCTGTAAGAGGGATTTGAAATTCCCTAGGAATTCCTCTTCCCTAAAAATATGACAGGAAGATGTGAATACGATTACAAAGTGGGACTGGAGAGATTGCTTAGTGGTTAAGGCACTTGCCTGCAAAGCCAAATAACCCAGGTCCGATTCCCCAGGAAACCATATAAGCCAGATGCACAAGGTGGTGCATGTATCTGGAGTTTGTTTGCAGTGGCAGGAGGCCCTGGCATGCCCATATTCTCTCTTTCTTTCTCTCTCAAGTAAATAACTAAATATTTTAAAAGATTACAAAGTGTCTGGACAACTGGCATGAACTAGACTGACCAGCCCTGTCCCTATTCAGCAAATCCTTGTAAAAGACCCCAGTGAGTCATCAGGTAGGTTTTTCCCATTTCTGGGGACCTCCTCCGGCCTCACAGCAGGACCGCTACCTTCTTTCATTCATTCTCTTAAGCTGTATAATAAAGTCTGTCTCTGTGGTCCGTATATTATTTCATTCTTTGAAATTCATAAGACAAGAACCTGGAAGCCACTGATTCAGTGGAAGCCATGACTGTGACCATGTTGGGCACCCAAACTCCTCGGTGAATACCGAACCAGGAGTGGAGGATGACTCTGTCTCTCTGAAAGACATTCCAACACACATATTAGCAGGCAAATAAAAACTAAAAAATAGGAACAATGTTTCCAGGTCCCTTGCAAGGGACTCTTTTGCACATAAAAAATGTGACTTGAACTTGCCAAGTAGAGCTTGGTTTGTGAAAACAATTTCATTTCTATGTGGAAAAGTTCCAAGTAAGGCAGCCAGTGTTTCTTGATAAGGAAAGAAGAGGAATTCCTAAAATCATCACAGAAGTAAAGGGCATAGTGGATTAAGTCTTAGCACAAATCAAAATCCTATAGTTGGTGTTGAGAGAGGGAGTACATGAACATTGCAGGTAGGTGACAGGATCTGACCACAGTTTTGGGGTCAGGTATAGAAGAGCAAAAAGAGTTGTGTTTCTAGCTATTGTGAACAACTGGCTGTGTGAATCTCAGAAGGTTACTGAATAGCCTTTCTTGAACCTAAAAAGGTATTTTCCTCTAAATCCTTTGAGATTATAAAATAGCTGATCCAGCTTTGTAAATTTTATTTCTTTCACTAAGACAAATTTCAGTGTTAAAAAGCCTTTAGACTGATTTGGGAAAAAATAATAATAAATATAAATAAATAAAATAAAAATAAATAATAAGACCAAGATGTTTTACTACAAAATCAAATTTAAAATTTTTTTAATATAACAGATCTTCACACAGAATGGCTTCCCTTGAAGAGTATCTCCTGTGAGAGACAGAGTCTTCAATCAAATATAAGCCTCAGAACAAATGTGCCTACAGAAAAAGCATGACCTTCTCTCTTGAAGCAAGATTCTTTCCAGTGAAAAGTAAAGGATGTGAGGTTTGTGGATTCCCAGCTCCTGCTCATTGTCTAAACCACCACTGTTGTGAAGATAAGATTGTTTTAAAGTCTTTTAGAAATAAATTGGTTATCAGTAGCATTTTGGAATTTATTTGCAACCTTATACACACATAGTATACTTGTGAAGTAGAAAAGACAATTTAGATCAAACAATGTAAAGGTATTAGTAAATAAATATTAAAATGTCTAAACTTTTTTATTTTATAGAAGACTTACAAATAAAATTTTTATTTTTAATTAGATCTGTTTTATATGCAACAGTTATTTGTGTTCCATAATTTATAGCCCTGAGAAGCAAATGAAATACTGTATAACAATATAGTTGTTATGGTTTAATTTAATGTTATTCCATGGGAAGGAGAGATGAGTTAATTTTAAAATACTAAACATGCAATGGGTAGATGGCTCAGAGGTCAAAAGCACTTGCTTGCAACGTCTGACAGCCCAGAGTTCCGATCCCCAGTACTCATGTAAAACCTGATATACAAAGTGGTACATGCATCTGGAGTTTATTTGCAATGACAGGAAGTCCTGGTATACCCATTCCTTCTCTCTCTCTCTCTCTCTCTCACACACACACACACAGACACAAAATAAATGAATATTTTAAAATACTAAATTTAGCTTCATCTAAAATATAGAGTCTTCTATTTCAATATGAGGCCAAAATGACACTATAACACAGTTGAGAATAAACAGTATTCTTAAAAAGGACCAGAGACCCTGTCCCATCATTTATACAGTGATATGACATTGTACTGGATATTTAAGGACAACATTCAAGGACAACATTCTCAAGCCATAATATTTGCCTTTGTACATAGAGAACATTCATCTAACAAGGCACGCTCATGGTTCTCATACTAGCTATATACTAAAATCACAGAGACTTTCTTAAACTCATTGATTACAAAGCCCCAACACATCAAAATCCATTGGGGCAGGGCTAAGCATATAGATTTGTTGATTTGTTTGCTTAAGCTTTCCAGGTATCTGTTGTATGCCCTCTATTAAGATTGTCAACACATATTATCTTACTTATTCTAATCTAAGCCAGGAAATGACAGAGTCAGGGCTTTAATACAGGGCCCTAGAGTCTCAGAACAATGCTACCTCCATTTCTCTATATATAATGTTCACTTTCAAGTTCTGTCTAGGCCACTAACCAGCTATCATTGGCAAGTCTCTTAAATATTCATGACTTTAATTTCCTGATCTGGCTTTATAACCTTAGAAGGTCTTCCCTTCTTAAATAGTCATTTTCCTCTACTTCTGAGTGATAGGCACAAAGAGTATTAAAAGATATCAAGAGTGAATAGGAAATAGTTAATATAGTGGAGGCAGGACCAAGAAGGAGCAACTAAAAACACCTTCTGATAGTGAAGGAGATAGCTAGGATTAAGAACCAAAAGACAAAGGCCACAGTCCAGAAAGAAAGTAGGAGGTGTGCAGGTGTTGAAGTTAGCTTCATGTTACTGGCAGAAAACACCTGACCAAGAGCTGTTTGTGAGAGAAAAGGGTTGATTTTCATTTACAGACTCAAGGGGAAGCTCCATGATAGCAGGAAATATCAATGGCATGAGCAGAAGGTGGATATCACCTCTTGGCCAATATCAGGTAGACAACAGCAGCAAGAGAGTATGCCAAACACTGGCACTGGGAAGCTGGCTATAACACCCATATGCCTGCCCCCAACAACACATCACCTCTAGGAGGTGCCAATTCCCAAACTGCCACCAGCTAGGGACCTAGCATTTAGGACACAAAGTTTGTAGAGAGACACTTCAATCAAACCACCACAGTAGGGATGGGAACAACACTAAGAGGAACCTCAACAACTCTCAACAACAGGAACACATTTCACAGAGAAAATTGTCTCATCATGACTGTGGTGGTATGAAAGTATGGCCCCACAGTCTCAGGTGTTTTATTAAGACTGAGCAGGCAACTTGAGTCTACAGCAGGTGGAGCCCTGCTGGGGAAGAGGTATGCTACTGGGGACAGATTTTATAGTCTAGCCATAATAGATGTGTTGAGAGTATTTTGGGGGCTGGAGAGATGGCTTAGCGGTTAAGCGCTTGCCTGTGAAGCCTAAGGACCCCGGTTCGAGGCTCAACTCCCCAGGACCCACATTAGCCAGATGCACAAGGGGGGGGCGCACGCGTCTGGAGTTCGTTTACAGTGGCTGGAAGCCCTGGCGCGCCCATTCTCTCTCTCTCTCTCTCTCTCTCTCTCTCTCTCTCTGCCTCCTTCTCTCTCTGTCTGTCACTCTCAAATAAATAAATCAAAATAAACAAAAAAAAATTAAAAAAAAAAAAAAGAGAGTATTTTGGAGCTCTGGTTGTTTGTGTTTATTGGTGTTTTCTGGCTGTTTGTATAGTTTTTGTTTGGATCTATGGATGTCAGTCAACTTCTTCTGCCATTGATGGTATTCCCCTGGAATTTGTAAGTCAGAAATACACCCTTTCCTTCCACAAACTGTGTCTGGTTAGCTGTTTGTCCAACTTTAAACTGACTGCCACGATGACATTAGTTGTCATTAAAATGCAAAACATGCATTTTAGCCACTGTATTCAGTGATAAGCACACAAGCAGTGCCACATGACCAAGGCCATCCTCTTGGGTTCTGCACCAGAATAAGAATTCCACCCTTCATCTAATACAGGCCAAAGCTAGATAAAAGCTCTAATAGCAAAGGATGGTGAGTTTAAGTATAGACAAAGATGGTCTAAAAGATTACTAAAAGTAATGCAAAAGAAATTGCTTAACTTTACTCATGGCTAAAATCTCAAAAGGGAATAAAGCAATACTTTACCTGATATGCAAATAACTCAAAAGAGAATAAAACAATATTTTACCTGATATGTAAATATTTCAGTATTTGAAGAAAGTCATTGTTAATAAAGTTAGGGAGCTGATAAAAATTGAACTAGGTGTCATTTTTCAGTAAATTTGACAATATCTAAATTTAAGGTAAAAACCATTTCAGCCTTACAAACATATTAGCATGAATTTATCCTTAGAAGAAATTAACAAAATGAATTAAAGTACCTACATATAAATATACATGTAGATATGTGGTTGTTTACTATCAACTTGTTTATAATTGTCTGAAACAAAAAGGAAATTAGGCAAATATACACAAGGCATTATTAAGTAAAATACAAAATAAACACAGTGAAATATTATTCACTTTTCAGGTTTTTCTGTTTGTTTGTTTGTTTTTTTGTTTTTTGAGGTAGGGTCTCACTCTAGCTCATGCTGACCTGGAATTCACTATGTACTCTCAGGGTGGCCTCGAACTCATGGTGATCTTCCTACCTCTGCCGCCCAAGTGCTGGGATTAAAGGTGTGCACCATCATGCCCTGCTAGTTTTTCATTTTTTTCTTCAATACACTCATAGTATTTCAAATTAAAATTATGCTATTCACCCATATAGAATAAGAACTAAATGAGAGTTTGAGCATGTCATTGCATGCTTATGATCCTAGAAACTGAGATGTGGAAGTAAGAAGTTTAGGGTCATCCTTAGCTATATAACAAGTTCAAAGCCAGCATGGCCTACATAAGACCCTGGAGGGAGGGAGAGGGAGGGAGGGAGGGAGGGAGAGAGAGAGAGAGAGAGAGAGAGAGAGAGAGAGAGAAAGAAAGAAATTCATTTGGAAATTTAAACCCAAATAACAAATGTTTTAATATGCTTAAGGAAATATTTAGAATTTAAGATAGTCTTTTACTACTCAGCACAAAAACTACTTCTAATGGTTAATCTTAGGGGAAAACTTTTTTATCTTGTTAGTAAAACTTGTTTGCCTAGCCCTAAAATTCTAATACAAATGTATTATTAAAGTCAAAATAGAGAAAAGAAAATCAAACTGGTCTACCTTTAAGTCACTTTCATCTGACTTAGAGTCAGAACACTGAAAAATATAGAAAAAAAATATGGAAAATTTGATAAATCCATGAGAACACAGTATGCTTATAATAGATTATAAAAGATGTTCAACAAACAATAAAGTATAAGCTATAATATGGGATGATACTATTGAACATCAGTGACTGTTTTAGTATCTTCCCCCTCATAATACTAGGGTAACTATCAAATTGAAGGGATACTGCTTAAGCATGATGCATGTACCTGAAGCAGTAGAAGATACCATAGCACCCAGGAGATGAACAAGCCTCACCAAGGTTCCTGAGCTCCCTACCCTGTGTCATCATAACATCCAGTACAGGCATAAATAGCAAAACCAAGACACAGAACCACTAGTCCACAGAACTAAATTGAAGGCCTTCTCACAGGGCAATTATGCCCCAGACTGCATGTTATTTCAAATTTTTTCAACTGATTCATCACTTTAGTTGCTGTTAAGTACTGTAATCAGAGATCTTTTTCTTGCAGCAGACAAGAGCAGTTACAACATCAGAGTATATCTCCAGATTTGAAAATTTTAAAAGCACCAAAAATTTCAGAAACAATTTGCTGTTGAAATGCAGTGCAACTCGAATGATAGAGGAAATCTGATGATAGAACACAAACATCTGTGGGCAGTTAGGAAACAATTATCACTGTTAGTACTTATAGGCTATTGGATGAACAAATGACCAGCACTCTGTTTTTAATAACCCAAGTCAGAAACATAAAATATTCACTATGGTTGGTTTAACTGAAAATACATTTCTGATTAGTGTATTCTTACTTCAGTTCTTGCAATGGGTGAGTTAAGGTTTTAAGCTTAATCTAATCTAGCCGCTTGACTCTTCAAGAGTATTTTCCCATACTGTCATGGTGGCCATCAGGTCTGTCAAAAGAAAACATGGCTTGATAGAACCATGTCAGCAAATGAGTTATGTTCCCCAAAAGTACTCCAGTGGCTCCAGCTACCCAAGAGCTACAAGTGTTTCAAGTCTTCCTCAACTAAAAAAAAAAAAAATCTGACTTTAGCTAGAGACCCTATTCCAACCAACTCTAGCCCACACTTCCCTTTACCTTGCTCTCAACAAAATGTCCCATTAATAATCAAACTTTAAATCGAAAATGTAGAGCTATTCAGGAAAGTGAAGAAAGCAACTGCTACCTTCTACAGCCATCATTATACTAATAAAGTAGCTTATCATCAGGATTGAATATGTTCTAATCCAAGATGCAGGGATTTTTTTTGCTTGTTTGTTTGTCTGTTTGTTTTAGCATTTTTACTTATTTATTTGTAAGGAAAGAGAAGGAGAAGGACAGGGATAAGGACAGGGTAAGGGAGAGTGAGAATGTGCACTCCAGGGCCTACTGCTGCCTCAAATGAACTCCAGACACATGCATCACTTTGTGCATCTAGTTTTATGTAGGTATGGGGAATTGAATCAGACCATCAGCCTTTGCAAGCAAGCACCTTTAACAGTTGAGCCACCTCCCCAGCCCCAAGATGCAGTTTTTAAAATATAATTTTATACCTTTCATTCTGTATTCTGAGATGACCAGGCTTATATCAATTTAACTGTATCTCTATAAAGCCATGCTCGTGTAAGTTCTTTGAAAATGACTAATCACTGGGCCTGGGGAGATGATTCAGTCTATAAAGCATTTGTCCTTTACAAAAAACAAAAACAAAAGAGGACCGGAATCCATGTATGTGTGTGGATGTGGAGGCACCTGTAATCTCAGCATGCAGGAGGCAGATACAGGGAATCCCCAGAGCAAGGTGGCTAGCTAGACTAGCTGAGGCAGTGAGCTCTGGGTCAAGTGAGATACTCTTCTTCAATAAAACAAAGAGGAAAACAATGGAGGAAGACACTTAACATAAACTTCTGGCCTCTACACACTTTACTTTTCAATTTTAACTAATTATATTTGGTGTCTCAAAATATAACCCCATGATTTAGGCCAGTCTGAAAACTATTTGCAATGGGTCCAAAATGAGAAAAGTAGATTCATTGCTCTGTAAGTATGAATAACTTGAAACCATTCAGATACTTTCAAAACATTGGGAGAGTAGGTTCGAGGCCTTTCCACTCCAGGCTGATGAAGGGATCGACATATTTACTGCTTGTGAGCTCAGGTTAGGTAAGGAGGTCATATATGGGGCCAGTGGGCTCAAGACCAGTGAGGTGTTCTTTGTGTTTGGAGTCTGTTCATGTGGGGCGCCAGCATGTTTGGGGGCCTGTGCACTCTGGGCTGGTAAGGGACATGGCATATTTGGGGCCAGGCAGGTGAGGTGCTCCGGGAGGTAGGGGCCTGGATGTGTAGGGCACCAGCATGATTATGGCCTGTATGCTCAGGGAAGGTGAGGGGTATGGTGAGTCTGGGACCTGTGAACCCACTCTGTGCTGCCATGCCCCACCCCACTCCATGCCTCCAGTCTCAGTCACCTCATGTGATCATGCCAAGCCATGCCTCTGGCTGCCTCAACCCACTATCACCCCTACACCACCTAACTCCACACACCTGAGCTCCAGCCTGGTCTGTGGAGCTCAGTACCCTACACCCCCACTCCCTGCCCCTACTCCCTCTAACTGCTGGCATCCGCCTACTGGTGACCCTTTGGGATATCAGTCCTGCCCCAGATTAGGAGCACAGGAATATCTGGCAACTATCCTCCAGGGGTACCAGTGAATCCTCTACAACCTGCTCAGCTGGATACAGTAGGAAGTAGGGACAATTGCTACCACCCAGGCAAAACATGGCTGTGATCTTGGGCTGAAGAGATTCTACACCCACAACCACAGCTCTGGTATCAGCCACCAGTGAACAGCCACAGGAGTACTTGCAATCTTCATAACTCACACATTTGTGGATATGGCGCCATCCCACTCCAATTCAGTTTAAGCCCAAAACAGAACACTCACTGAAGATCCAACAATGGCAATTACTTGCTTCCTTCTTAGTAAAATGGACTTTCCCCACAATAGGGGAATACCCCAATGCAAAATAAATAAATTTAAAAAAAGAGAGAGAAAACAGTAGAAGTCTCTAATGAAAACGTAGAGGAAACAACAAAAATTGAATCCCAAAATGAAAACACAATAAGCTTATTTACCCTGACCAAGTGAACTGGAAGCAAATCATCAAAAAACTAACAATCACATAAATGAAACTGAGCATAATCATCTCTTACAGCATACAGCTTTCATGACTGGGCTTAACTTAATTGAAGAAAAAGAAAGACCTTCAAAGAGAGATAAATGAATTAAAGGTGATTCACTGTATACAGAATCTCAATAACCAGATGATTAAGCTTAGTAAAGATATGGTTAAATGTAAGAATTAATTCCAAGAAGCATAAAAAAATACAAAGCATGACCTGAAATTGGAACTTGACAAAGGGATATGATCCAGAAAAATGAAACAGAAAACAAAAATCAAATAGAGCTTGTAAAAATCCTCTCTAAAAACACACACTAAGTGTTAATCATGTGGAGGACAGAACCTCAAATCTGGAAGACAAGACAAAAGAAATTGTTTGGGAGTCCAAAAAATTTTGATAAGTTCCAAAAAAATTATGTGAACAGAATATGAGGGAATTGCAGGATATCCTAAAACAACTGAACATCCAGATCATGGGTATACCAGAAAGGGAAGAAATTCAGGCCAAAGGCATGGAAAACATAGTCAACAAAATTATTAATGAAAACTTTCCCACTCTCTCAAAAGACAGACCAATCCAGATACAAGAAGCCCACAGAACACCAAACAGACTGAACCAAAGAAGAAACTCTCCAAGGCACATCATAGATAAAACTCTAAACAACACAACAGAGAGTGCTTAAAAACTGCAAGAAGGAAACAACTCATAGCATACAAAGGCAATCCCCTCAGATTTTTTTCAATGGAAACCCTGAAAGCCAGAAAGGCTTGGAATGGAGCACTTCGAAGTGTAAAAAACTGTGGCTTCCAACCAAACTACTGTACCTACCTCATAATAAATGGTGAAAGGATAAAATGATAAAATCCAGTTTTATGATTATATGAACACAAAGCCAAAACTACAGAGAATAGTTCAGGGAATACACACAGAAGAGTCGAACAACCAACCTAAAAAGCCTACAAGAGGACAAACACAACAACCAAAACTAGAGCAGGCACAAAAATGTTCAAAGCACCAAACCCCATGAAGCCTCCAACTTGGCAAGATTAAATCGAACCTCACAATTATAACATCAAATATTAATGGTCTTAATTCACCCATCAAGAGACACTACTTAACAGGGTATATCAGAAAAATGGACCCTTCCATCTGCTGTCTTCAAGAACTCACCTCACCACTGAAGAACCTAGGTCCTTGGGCTTCACAGGCAAGTCCCTTGACCATTAAGCCATCTCTCCAGCCCTTTTAATTTTTTATAATTAATTTTATTGTAGTCTACAAAATTATAAGCTTGTGATAGACTGGAAATTTAAAACAACAAAACAGTCATTCACCAGAAATAAATAGCATCAAGCAATTTGCCTCGCTTTTCTTTAAGTGATATACATTGAACAATTTAAAGTTCAGTAGTTCTCTGCCTCGAACTGAATAAAACATATGAGTTTCAGAGCTAATGTATGGTCCAAATAGTGTAAAATGTAACTGAACACAAAAATTACATTAAAATATAAATGACTAGGAATAATAAATAAATCAACAATCAGAGGTTCGTTCATTACCCTATAGGCTGGTCGGTCTCCAAAAGAAGCTAGACCCTTACCTTGTCAGGTCTTGACATACAGCATCAAGTGATGAAGTGCAAGAAAGTTGTACATGAATTTAGTTAGGCCAATACTTCCATAAATACATGTTGTTCCCTATCCTAATAAAATAAGAAAATTCCTGAGTTTGAGAAAAATGTGACTGTTGAAAAGCAGTGGATTCAATGTCCCTATTTTGCTCTTCAAATGGGAAAACATTACCTATGCACAGTTAGCAGTTTTGTAAGTAGTCTCACATCTTATCATTTTTGTTTTATTAGACAGCAAGTCATATTAATTAATTCTTGTACTTTCCACAGAGAAGACCAGACCACCTTTGCTGCAGTTAAAACGTATCAGTAGGACATTTTCAAAACTGAAAAAGAACCTGTCATCTACTTTGATAAGTTAATTCTGAGACTTTTGAATACCTTTGAAACCACTAACTTCAGGCACAAAATTGTGTCTCAAAATTCATTTATACAGTGATCTAGAATGGGGCCAGGCATGGTGGTACACACCTTTAATCCCAGCACTTGGGAGGCCAAAGTAGGAGGGTTGCTATGGGTTCAAGGCTAGCCTGAGACTACAAAGCAAATTTCAGGTCAACCTGAGCTAGATCAAGACCCTACCTGGAAAAACAAAACAAACAAACAAACAAACAAACAAAAAAAAAAAACAAATAAGAGATCTGAAGAGACTTGAATTCAACCATAATTCTGGGTTTGGGGTGCAATTCAGTGGTAAAGCACTTCCCTAGTATTTATGAGGCCCATGGTCCCATCCCTGGCACCACACTAACCCCCCCCCAAAAAAATGTCATTTTGAGTGTCAGGAATTCTGCTTATGATATTTGATGGTGGATTGTGCTTTCTTCTTATTTAGTTCACACTGGACATGGCTTGGCTCTCCAAGTGGTCTTTTTGATGTATTTCACTGTAAGAACACATGCTCAAGTATGTGCTTTACCTACTGCAAGAAAATGTCATTTCAAATAGTGAGCAGGTAGATTCATCAAAAGGTCTGTCTAGAGGGGTCCTCACAGATCAAACCCAAGAAATACTCAGTGATTTAACCCTCCAGCAGTTCCTATTACTAAGCTTTAAAAATACAGTGTCATAAACCACCCACCACATTCACATTCCCCTCTTGCAGCAATACCCACAAAGAGCTAAATTTAACCAGGAGAGAGAGAGGGAAAGGGAGAGAATAAGCTCTGTTACATTCTGTTACATGTACTTTGAACATGCTGTCTCTGCCAACAAAGCTCATCTGTCTTTTTCCAGAAGCAGACAGCTGTGACATTCTGTTGGGTTTAAGCTATGATTTTTCTTTCCACATGTAAACGTTTACTTGTGAAGTCTTGAACTTTGAGAAACCTCCAACTCTAGAAACTATTTGGGCATGCTGCCATGTTAATAATCTTAAAGCTTTCAGTTTCCAAGACTATATAGATTTAACTTTTGTTATTTAGCTGATGTAAAATACAATTCCATGCAACACTGCTATTAGAAAATTTGTATTTTTCCAATATCTCTATTCTTCCATGTAGATGCTCATAACTAGAATCAATTAACCTTCTCAATAAATCAGATACATCTGTACAGGCAAATGACTAAGGGGTTGACTTCCTCCCTGTCATTATACTGGCACACGGTCTGGGGGAAATTATTAATAAATAAAGGATTATAACTTTTGGAAGGCCAGTAAATGTATCTTACAATAGCTAGCATTAGTCATCCCCAAAAGTAAATTAGACTTTAAACTACAAATAGCCATATGCTATATATATCTATGTTGTAGCATTCTTAAATTGCAATTGATAAATATTTATGAAAGAAAGAAAGAGAAAGAAGAAATCCATATGATATACCATATGATTGAAAACATAAATTTTTGGTTGCACTAAATAATCAATGAAGATGTTAGTTACAGTCTTTGGTACCAATGACAGAAGACCAAGTCTATTTGAAGTCATCTAAAATTGTAGTACTCAAGCAGCAATAATAACTTGTGACAGGAGGAGAGACTCAGGGAACCAATCAAAGGTTAAATATTTAAGAGTTATCTGTATGCTATGGTTTGGTATGGGATGTATGTCACTTCAAGATTCATATATTGGAAGCCTAGACCCCAGAGTTGAAGTGATGGAACCATTAGGACGTGGGGCCTACAGAAAGACAAAAACCATGTTTTCTCTCATATGCAATCCCAACTTTTAATGTTTGTGTATATGTAAATAAGGAGATCCATGGACTGGAGAGATGGCTTAGCGGTTAAGGCACTTGCTTGTGAAGCCTAAGGATCCATGTTCAACTCCTGTGATTCCACACAAGCCAGAAGTACAAGATGACAGGTCACACATGCACACAAGGTGGCACAAACATCTGGAGTTCAATTACAGTGCCTGAAGGCCCTGGCACACCAATTATTTCTTTCAGTCTTGCTCTCACTCTCTAATAAAAAGCCACTCTGTTGAGCTTACCTCAAATAAAATAAATAATTAAAAAAAGGAGATCCAGACCTGGGACTGGACATAGGGAGACTGAGAGGTGAACACGAGGTGATAAGAAATCCGGTGGACAAAAGGAAACATTTAGTGTGAAAGCAGAAAGGAAGCTAAGGGGGAAGGGCAACAGAGAAGAAGATAAGGAAGGGAAATAAAGACAAAATTTGTTTGAAAAACACCGCAATGAAACCTAATTACTGTATCCTGAATTTAAAAAAAAAGTTTTTTGAGGCTAGAGAGATGGCTTAGCAGTTAAGATACTTGCCTGCAAAGCCTAGAACCCAGATTAAATTCCCCAGTACTCAGGTAAGCCAGATGCACAAGGTGGCGTATGCATCTGGAGTTTGTTTGTGGTGGCTAGCGGCCCTGGCACACCCATTCTCTCTCTCTCTATTTGCCTCTCTCTCTCTCTCTCTCTCTCTCTTTCTCTCACATAAAATAAATAAATAAGTAAGTAAATAAAATAAAATATTACAATTTTTTTGAAAAATCAAGGTATCCCAATAAAGTGGTAATTAACTATCTGTTGGAAATGTCAGCTGTGTCTAATCTTTTATTATTTTGCAATAAATCTTTTGTCACACTAAAAAGAAGAGGTAAGGCCTAGCGGGAGGTGATTAGGTCATGGGTGTTCCTACCAATGAGAGATTACCAAGGTACTGGTTAGTTCCTTCCAGAGCAGGCTGTTTATAAATGAACAAGACAGAAGCATTTCCTCTGACTGGCTTCCTATCTTTGTGATGCCCCCTATCAAGAGGTTCTCTCCAGAAGCCAATCAATGGGGCTGTCCCAAAGTTACTCTTTATACACATCTGGCTTTAGACATCTTATTGTGATACTCAGCTTCAGGTATTTTGTTATGGCAACAGAATGTTACTAAGACATTGAGATTTTACATTGGAACACAATGAATCATCCCCACCTTGCAAAATGACAGCCTGCTTATTCTCACAATCAGCAGTCCCCACCCTGGGCCATCTGCAAGGCTTAAAAGGAGCTCTACAAGAGCAAATATTAAATCTAGCCCATCAAATTAACTTTCCTATGAACTTGTGGTAGAATCTGTGAAACTAGCCTCTATTTGTGCTTATCAGTTGCAGGAAAGACATTTAACCAGAGACCTGTGGGTAGCTATTTCCAAACCTACCCAAGCACGGCAGTCTGCAGGAAAAAAAAGTAGGGAGAGCCACAAAGATCAGAGCTGGGCATCAAGGTATACCTCAGCTCTGAGTTCCCCTTTGCAAGCTGGCCATCTTCAAATCCAGGAGATGACTCAACATTAAAACTGTCTGAGTAATGAAATGGCAAGGTTGGGTTAAAAGAGTGATAATAATCTGGACCTCCTCCAAGGGTGCTGTGTGCCACCTAAAGGTTCCAAGCAAAGTGATCCATGATGGGCACTCATCTTTACAAACAGATCCCTGCTGAGAGTAGAGAATGGGTTCAAATGGTGCAAGATTACAATGAGGAGGCTTTTGTGGTAATGTAACAGCCTGTGGTCCTGAGGAAGTGTCAGTTGCTAGTGCATAATGCTGACTAATAATTTAAGCATATGGGCCATTTGTCTTCAAAAGGACATTGTTCCTGTAGCATCTGTAAACATTACATGAGAATTCATTCTGTGTCACCTTAGCACCAATGAGCTATTAGATTGCTAGCCCAAAATCTCCATGATTATATTAAATTATTAAGAGCAAGACTAGAGATTAAGCTGCCCAAAGGTTTTCATTTGTTAGCAGAGCCATATTTCAAAAGTGCCCTGGAGAACAGCACTCTGCTATTCCTTTAACCTGGGCTCCAACACTTCTCAAATGTTAGAGGTATTTTCCTAACCCTCTGAAAGTAAATTCCAACAAGTAAATAATCCATAAGGTAACAGTGGCAGATACTTCACTAAAAGGTAGAGAAGCAAAAATGTTACAAATGTTTCCAAATCCTTTAAGTTATGGGGCTTATTACACTTCCAAACCTGTCTAAATAGTAAAATAGTGAAGAAGTAGAGAGCAAAAGCATAGTAAGCTAGTGAAAGAGATGTAGAGAACAAGTCAGGTGCTACAATGAGGATGGGAAGGGCTCATGCCTTTAATCCCAACACTCCAGATGGAGGCAGATAGGCAGATGTAGGAATTTCACGGTGAGTTTGAGGTCACTCTGTGACTACATAGTGAATTCCAGGTCAGCCTAGGCTACAGTGAGGCCCTAACTTGAAAAACCAAAAAATAAAAAGAAAAAAGAAAAGAACTTAGCTTCCTATAATTCCTCAAGCCCATGGCTGATATATCTCCTGGAACACATGTTTAAAACTGACTTTCAACCTGAAACAAGAACCACAAAACAAATAACTTCTTATGTTTACTTTAGTGACCTTACCATTTACTTTTTAAATAATAATATTAACAATTCAAGCATTCTATGTGATGTGTTTGGTAGATTTCCCACCTTGGATTTAAATAATCATAAATGTTATACTACTCAATATTTCTCTGTGTAATACCAAACTCAAATGTTCTCTAAGTATGTTTGATCTACTTTGGGTCAAAATTTGAAGATGGAGAAGGGCCTCATCAAAACTCAAGTTTGGGGACTGGAGGGATGGCTTAGCAGTTAAGGAACTTGCCCCCGAAGCCTAAGGTCTCAGGTTCAATTCCCCAGGACCCACGTAAGCCAGATGCACAAGGTAGCACATGCATCTGGAGTTCATTTGCAGTGGCTGGAGGCCCTGGCACACCCCATATTCTCTCTCTCTCTCTCTCTCTCTCTCTCTCTCTCTCTCTCTCTTTCTCCTCTTTCTCTTTCAAATAAATAAATAAAATATCTATTAAAAACTCAAGTTTGGGACTGGAGAGGTAGCTCAGCAAATAAGTATGTTTGCTTATAAAGCCTACCAGTTTAGGTTCAATTCCCCAACCACCCATGTAAAGCCATGGCACATATATCTGACATTTGTTTTCAGCAAAAGACTGATGTATCCATGCACATGAACACACACAAATAAATAAATAAATAAGGTTCAGATGGGGAGAGGGACAAAAGAAGGTATTATAAAGGAATTGTGATCAAAATACATCATGCACATCTATGAAAATTATCAATAAAAATTAAAACAAAAAACATAATTGATTTCCAAAAAAGACTCAAGTTTAAGACATTTGGATCCTGCCAAATGAAAATTCATACTAAACCTTCAAAAAATAAAGAAAACAAATAACACCTAACTGCTTTTCTGGCAGAGAAGCTATTAAATATTAGGTAAGAAATTAATATTGCTTAATCAATCTAAATAAATACACTAATTCAGACTCACCAGTGGCTGAATGTTAACACACTTAAAAAAAAAAAAAAAGGTTAGGTTAAGAGTAATTTTTTCCTGTTACAAGAATGGTAAAGACAGAGTTACAGCAGTGGAAAAATACTAAGTTTATCAATCATTTAATAAGTACCCACAATATTCTCACAGTGCTTGCCTATTCTAGAAGAGGCATGCACTATTATTATCACTATATGACAACAGAAGATACCAAATCATAAATATATTAATGAATTCCCTGTGGTGGTTTGACTGTGGATTGTCCTCCTGAGCCTCATGTATTTTAATTAAGACTCATAGTTAATCCCCAGCTTGTGAAGCTTTTGGGAGATGGAGCCTTGCTAGAGGATATATGTCACTAGCAGGTGGGCTTTGGGATTTTATAATCCAGCCCCACTTGTCAGAGCTAGCTAGCTCACCCTGCTGCTTTCTCCTAGCTGATGTGATAAGTTATGATACTCTGCTTTCTGTTCTTGCCATGCTTTCCCCTCCATGATAAAATGCCTTCTGCAAACTATAAGCCTTTGGTTCTGGTAGTGTTTTGTCCCAACCACCAAAAGGTAACTGCTACATTCCCTAAAACCACATAACAAATGAGTGGTAGGACAGGAGTCTGTCATCCATACTCTGTGTTCAGGAGTTACTTTAATTATAAACTACAATGAAAAAAATTAAACAAAAAGAAAACATCATTCAAGATAAATTATAATGAGTAATTTTATGTGTTAGCTTGATGGATTACAGGACATCCAGGTGTCTGGTTGAAAATGATTGGTAGGTGTGCCAATATCTGTGAAGCATTTCTTTTTTTTTTTTTCTTTTTTAATATTTTTATTTATTTATTTATTTGGCAGAGAGAGAGGGAGAGAATGGGCATGCCAGGGCCTTCAGCCACTGCAAACGAACTCCAGATGTGTGCACCCCCTTGTGCATCTGACTAACATGGGTCCTGGGGAATAGAACTTGGGTCCTTTGGCTTTGCAGGCAAACACCTTAACTGCTAAGCCATACCTCCGGCCTTCTGTGAAGCATTTCTGTGAAGAAGACTGAACCTCCTCAATGTGGACAAGTGCCTTCCAATATGTTGAGGGTCCACATACAAGCAACAGTCTGGCGAATATTAATTCAGCTCTGACTAATTGCCTGAACTAAGATGTTGGTTTTCTCTTGTGCTTGCCTTGGGACTTATCATCTGCACTCCCAGTTTGGGAGGACTCCATAGGACTTTTTAGCCCCCATTATCATATAAACCAAGTCTTTATAATAAATCTTACAGAGGTGGAGAGATGACTTAGTGGTTAAGGTGCTTGCCTGGGAAGCCTAAGGACCCAGGTTTGATTCCCTAGTACCCATGTAAGCCAGATACACAAGGTGATACATGTTCTGGAATTGTTTTGCAGAAGCTGGAGGCTCTGGCATGCTTGCTTGCTTTCTCTCACCCTCTAATAAATAACTAAAATATTTTTAAATAAAAATAAATCTTACATACACATGTTTTATTTTAATATCTCATATACATTAATGTATATATGTATATGCATATAATGATGATTATTGTAAAGAATTAGAGCTAGTTATAAAGAGGAAAGAAGAAGGATAAAAGAGTGTTGGAGAGAGTAACAGTAATGAAAAATCTAGATTCCTTTTTTTGGGGGGGTTCTAAGGTAGGGTCTCACTCTAGCTCAGGCTGACCTGAATTCACTATGCAGTCTCAGGGTGGCCTCAAACTCATGGCGATCCTCCTACTTCTGCCTCCCAAGTGCTGGGATTAAAGGCATGCAATACCACGCCCAGCTAAAAATCTAGATTTATATAAAAATATGTGTGCGTGCGCGCGCGCGCACACACACACACACACATATACAACATGAAAGCAAAAGGGAAACTATTCAAAGGGAAAAAGTGACAAACAGGAAAGGAAACAAAAGAGGGTAACGGGGCTAACATAAGCAAAGAACAATAATACACATATGTGAAAAATGTCATGACAAAACCAAGGTTGTATTGTGTAAGATGGTATTAGGTATATGAATATTCCTTTTAGAGCCAAGGTTGTGTCAAACAAAGAATGATGCCACCCATTATTTTTTACATGCATAAAATTAATTTAAAAAAATTTAAACAAGATTTTTTAAAAAGAATAGAAATGGAGTCAGGTGCATGAAAGTACAGAATAATAATAGGTCGCAACATTCTTTGTGTGAATGGCTATACAACTTTGGCTATACAAGGAATAATCATATACCTAACACCATCTTGCACAGCAATGACAATTAAATAGCAGGCAATGGCCAAAGTAGTTACAAAACAATCAAATAATCAGCTATTTTGATTTTCTCTATTAATATTGTTACCTTTTCTTTGCAAACTGTTTATGGTTAAGTAGAAACAGATACCTAAATTTAAGATAAAAGTTATGCAAGTACACCTGAGCACATGTTTGCCCATACACACAAAAACATGGATACCACATAATATACATATGCAAAAAAGACATCAGACTATATATCCAAAAGCATCTTTTTTTCTGTTTTCTTCATGTACATGTACATGTACGTGTGTATGTATGTGCAAGTCCATATGTGTGCAAATGCATGTGTGTATACAAGTGTTTGTGAATGTGAAGGCCAGAGAACAACCTAGTTACGTTGGTTTTACAGTTTACTGAATAATGATGCTTATAAATAAGATTAACTTGATTATTTTGGGTTTTAATGATATATTGTTATATAATATGTAGTTACCATTTTATTTCCATTCCAGTTCTCATGTGTTTGTATATTTTTGTCTAATTACATTGACTAATTTTCCCTTTACACAATGTGAGTATAGTAGTCTCCTTGCTTTATTCCTGACAGATATTGAATGCCTTTCATGTGCTTCCACTTAAGTAAGATGCTAGTTTTATGTCTCAGGAGAGATACATCTTGTAATGCTAGGTATCAAGAGTTTTGTACACATGAGGCAAGCACTGTATCACTAAGCTATAACTCCAGACCAATTTCAACTTTATTGAATTAAAGTACTCATAAATGTTACTAGATTCTGTTCATGTTCCTGATGATCCTTTTGGTATCTCTAGAGTTAAGGAGATGGTTTTCCTCTCTATAGCTAACAAATGATGAATTACATTGATGGGTTGTCCAGGACAAAAACGTCTTTGTGTTTCTAAAACAGTTCCATCTATTTATTTATTTTTTAATTTATTTTCTTTTAAAAGACATCTCAGACTGCTCAATGGAGGATGGGCTTATGACTAGCTAAGAGAAGACAGGGAGAGTCCACTTATGTTATTATTGTATGAAAAGAGGTTAGACTTCTCCACATCCTCACCAGCATTTATTTTTAGTTGGTTTTTTGATGTTTGCTATCCTTATTGGGGTAAGGTGGAATCTCATAGTTGTTTTAATTTGCATTTCTCTGATGATTAGGGATGATGAACATTTTCTTAAGTGTATGTTTGCCATTTCTATTTCTTCCTCTGTGAACTGCCTGTTCAGCTCTTTGCCCCATTTTGTGAGTGGGGTGTTTGACTTCTTACTGTTTAGATTTTTGAGTTCTTTGTAGATTCTAGAGATTAGGCCTCTATCAGTTGGATAACCCACAAATATTTTCTCCCATTCTGTGGGTAATCTATTGGCTTTGCTTATTGTATGCTTGCCTGTTATAAAGAAGAGGGGATGTAGCAGAGAGTGATTTAGGCTGGGGAAAGTAGACGGTGGTAAGAGGGATTTATGATCATGGTATATTATCTATATTTATGGAAGTTGTCAATAAATAGTTTCTTAAAATCTCTTGTTGGAAAAGCAATTTTACAATTATAATTTTCCTTTTCCTATTTAAATACTGACTTGATTATTATACCTTAGGATGAGAGGCTCTTATATATAATTGAATTTCTTATGAAATTTAGTGAATATCAAAGGTCTGATGTGTTCTGTAGAATGCTGCATATAGCCAAATCCTTACCTAACTTCCTGTGGCTTTTAGACCTAATGCCAAATAGAGAGTTGGCATATTGAAAAATAGGAGAATATTGTCTTCTGCCTTCTGTGTTAACATTGCCCTTTGCAGGGTGAGATGAACACCCTCAAATATTATAAAAGAGGTAACCGATTAACATTGCACAATCCAACAACACATTTAGTACAACCTATTTAATTTCTGGCTAATGAAATAAAGACCCTCAATTTCAATAAGTGAATTCATGAAGAGGAGCAGATCAAAGTGAATCTAACATTGAGTCAAAGGATGTTTACATGAATTACAAAGCACCTCTGTCTTAAGGTATAAAACATATTTTTATCAGCCCATCTATAAAGACATACTGTAGCTAGGATAGAGTTCAAAGGCTAAGGACTCATTAGCAAAGTCAATGTGTCACTCAGATTCTGAGCCCAGATTTTAATTTATTTTACTCCACAGTTGATCACTTCATCTGTCTTACCAAATCTCTCACTATCTGTTTTTACTGCTCTCACAAAGGGTGTACAAAGAGACAGAAATATTTAAACAGGGAAGAAAACCACCACCTTCTATTAGCAAGCACATCTCCAGACCCTTGAATAAAAATGGAGGAAAGGACATACCTATATGGCAGTCTGCACCTCTTTTCTCTCTGACATTTAGTTTTTATTTTCCATATCATTCCAAGAATAAGAAAGACAAACTACAAAGTTGCACACAAAATTCTGAATAAAAATAAATATAGTTGGTGTTATGGTCTGTCTCTGTTCCTTTTGATAAGTAATATAATCAATAAGGGACCACTCACATAATTATTCCTCTTTGGCCAATCCAAGGGGCCTAAGGGAGCCAGATAGCTGGTATCAGCTTGTCACATAGGCAGGGAAAAAGTGTAAAGAGTGAACACTGAACACCCAGTGGAGATGGACTAATACACTTCAAGGCCTGTCCCCAATGACACACCTCCTCCAACAAGGTTTCAACTCCAAAAGGCTCCACCAGTTGAGTTGAGGGTTAAGTATATGGCTTAATCACCAACACATGAGGATATGGGAACATTCTACATTCAAATGGCCACAAAGTGATAAACAGAAAATTTGAGACATAATACATCTTGAGAGTGCACACTATGACTTGTATAATAGTACATACTATATTCCCCATTCCTGCCTTCTTTCATTTTACAACTTAATATTCTAGTCTTTTTAATCCTCAAACTTTAGTGAGAACCTGAGGAAAGAAATTAGTGAATATGAAAATGAGATGAGAGGATAATTTTATGCCTATAAAGTTATTGAAATTCACCAAAATCTTAAATTCAGAAGAATGCTCAGTGTATGAGAAGTATTTATTTACTAAGCCCAAATTGGATACTATCTCATGTTCATAAGAGTCCCAGTAAGTAGAAATAGTTTTCAATGGTCCACAACATTTAGCACTTCTTTTTCTTTGTTCATACACGAAAGTTCAGTTCCCTTATGATACCTTCACATATGACATGACTCTTTTGTGTTAATGTCTATGTACATACATACACTCCTGAACAGTGCAAACCCTCATGCCAAAATATTAACCAGGTATTTCTGAGGAGTGAGAAATGCAAGGAGAAAGTTCATGTAGAAGTTAATAAAACTAATAATTACATATAACTTTAGATATCTGTACTAAAACAAATAAAGATTAATAATAATGGATGAAATTAGGCACAGGCAAATGTGCAAAATAAAATGATAAGAGAATAATAAATGTCCTTTAGAGCTGCCTTTTATTTTGTTACTTCATTTTTCTGCTTTACATCTTAGCAGGAATGAAACAAAGGGTATCTCAGATCCCTACTTATATATTATTTTGAGATTTGTCTTTGCATATCCTAATTGGAAAAACAGAAAATACATTTATCTTAAGAAAAGTGAGAAGCAACAGGTCACTGGTTTAGACAAAAATCTATGTTACACACATCAGTAATTATGTCTTATTTTTTAAACAGATCAATAGAAGCAATCATTTACTTGTCTTCAAAGAGACAGCTGAAGTAACTCTAGCTCACTCATGGTAGCTTCTGTTTTGTTGACTTGTAATTAGAGAAGTAATGGATCATTTATCAAAGCCTCAATGATGAGTTCATAGCCTTGATATGCCCAAACCAATTTCTCATGTAGATTGCAGGATCCTTTACCTTGTATTGTTGTATCTATTTCTCCCAGCACTTTATTCTTTTTCCTAAAATACTGCTTTTATATTATTTATCTACTCCAAAGTTTACCATCTTCTCTTGTTTCTTAAAGCCAGCCCAAAAGCCTCAAAGAGACAATAAAAACTTCTGAATGAAAAAAATTCTGTATGATCTTTTCCCACCCTACCTGTTCTTATCCCTATACCAGGCTCTGTGTAATCCACCACACCATTTACTTCTCTTTCTCCCACTGGGGAGGTACTTATTAACAAGCACATTCATTCATTCAGTCAAACCAACCTGCCAAAGGAAAAGGCATATGCAGAAGGAACTAAGATGTATTTTAAGAGATAGTAGAGACCTTCTTACAAAGAAAACAACTGAGGGTTTCCTGTGTAAATATCTGTCCAATCCCAATATAGTAGTAATATCCCAAATACAGGAAACATAACTGCAAGTCAGGCTCCAATGTTAAGCAACAAGATTAAAGTGTCAAGTCTCCCAACTCCAGCTAAGATCAAATAAGTTCTTTGTTCTCTCCTCTAGTAGGTACTCCTCAACCCTCTCTAATTAGACATACCTCATAGAGTTATTACAAAGATTACTATTCATCATAGTTATTGTTAGGTTCTTTTTTTCCTAATGAATTTGATTCTATCATTTGCTATAGAAATCTATAAAACCTGTCCTTATCCTCTAATACCACTCTTAGATGTAGTGTCATTAATTGAAATAACTAATTACCTTGCTCTGGTAGCAACTTATATAGTCACAATAACAAAAATGTATGTATTCATACTAATGTCTACTTTGTCTCTTGAAATTAAACTATTAAAATAAACCTATGATCTAAAGTAACTACTAGTACACACAGTAAGTATGGGTACAGAAAAAGTAGGAAAGTTACTTACATTAAGAGAAGCTAGAGATTTAAAAAGAGCTAATAGAAATGCCATGGTTATTAGGCAGCAGGTTCTGGTTGTCAGAGTAGGAGACAAAGAGTAAGTGGTCATCTGGAGATATAAAGGATGTGCTTAGCAGGTGAGGGCCTGGACCTACTCCTAAGTGCTGTGAAAGAATGAAGTATAAGTGAAGTGCTAAAGAAATAAAAAAGTAATTATTAAAGTAACTGAAGTAGAACTAGTATAGATGAATGAATTCTTTATTAACCATAGAAGAAAATCAATAGGTAATATCAAAAAATTGGGAAATTGGTATCAGTACAAGCTCATCATTTAGACATATGAAAATAATACAAAACTCTTATAAAAAAATAATAAATGAGTTTAAAGAAGTTGATTAAGGAAAATGATGAAGAGGGCTAAAAGTAACCACACTTTTTGAATTCTTTTGTAGTGTTGTGTTTAAATTTTTAACTATTTTAATTTTAAATATATATAATTAAAAATCTATTTAGAAAACTATTCAGAAACATATTGACTCATGCCTGCAATCCAGCACTCAGAAAGCTGAGGCAGGAGGACTGCCATGAATTTGAGGACAGAACGTTCCAGGCTAAACCAGGCGTGTTGGCGCACACCTGAAACTACATAATGAATTCCAGGTCAGCCTGGGCCAGAGTGAGACCCTACCCTGGAAAACCAAAAAAAAAAAAAAAAAAAAAAAAAAAAAAAGTGTTCTAGGCCAATCAGGAAGAGAGAGAGAGAGAGACCTAAAATACAATGTTCCTAAAAGGAAGGCTACATTGTCCACAGGTTAATCTTTTTCCTCAAACTGTAAATGGAATACAATTCAACTAAGAAAAAGTAATAGAAGCCAGAAGTCTGCAAAGTTTCAGCAGTGTCATACTTTCCCCTGAGGCTTTTGGAAGAGAGTCCATTCCCTGCCTTTTCTACCTTCTGCAAAGTCCATAAAACTAACGACCATGAAATGGCAATTGCAGTCAGGTTCACATTACTGGCAGAAATCACCCAACCAAGAGCAGCTTCTGGGAAAAGGGGGTTTACTTTTGGCTTACAGACTGGAGGTGAAGCTCCATGATGGCAGAGGAAAATGAAGGCATAAGCAGAAGGTGGACATCACCTCCTGGCCAACATATGGTGGACAACAGGAACAGGAGAATGTGCCAAACACTGGCAGGAGGAAACTGGCTGTAACATCCATAAACCAGCCACCACAATACACTGCCTCCAGGAGGCTTTAATTTCCAATTGCCCACAGCTGGGTGCCTAGCATTCAGGACACCTAAGTTTAGAGGGGACACCTGAATCAAACAATGACACCTCCCTACTTTAATAATACTTTGGATGGATTTTACAATATGATAACATTCAAACCAAATTCCCACAACCAAAAGAGGGATTGTCTTTACTTCTTGAGTTTTTTGATCACTGAAAAAGAGGAACAGGAATATTCACAGACAAAATTCTAATAAGCAAAATATCACAAACTTAGAGTACAAATGTTAACTTTCTTATTAGGAAATTAATTCCTTATAACTAACTTATCCTAAATATAAGGTAATATGTGGATAACAAGTGCATGCAGAGGAAGAAGCATTGCAAATTCAAGGGCAGCTTTGTGAATGAATGAAAGCTCAATGTTTCCTCATGAAAACATAAGTTTTCTAACTCCAGTGGAGGCCTACTGGTCTCCCTGCCATAGCTCCAACCCTTCCACCATCTAAAGTGCTCCCCAGTTCAAACCCCTCTATTGTCATATATATATATATATATATATATATATATATATATACATATATATACATATATATATGTATATATATATATGTGTGTGTCATATATATATATATATTCCAAATCCTTTACCCTGGATTACCAGGTCTTTATTATAGTACCTATCCTCACCTTCTTAAATTTCAATCTTGCTCTCTACTTAGTATAGTTCTCTTTATCCTTAAAGGTCAGTTCAAATGTCATCTCCAGGAATCTTACGCTGACTTTTCGACAGTCAAGATACCTCTAGAGGGCTGGAGAGATGGCTTAGCAGTTAAGGTACTTGCCTGCAAAGCCAAAGGACCCATGTAAAACAGATGCACAATGTGTTACATGTGTCTAGAGTTTGTTTGAAGGGGCTGGAGGCTCTGGCACACCCATATTCTCTCTCTCTCTCTCTCTCTCTCTCTCTCTGTCTGTCTCATAAACAAATAAAGCTGAGAATCGTGGGGCACGCCTTTATTCCCAGAACTCCAGAGGCAGAGGTAGGAGGATCACCATGACTTCGAGACCAGCCAAGAACTACAGAGTGAATTCCAAGTCAGCATGGGTTAAAGTGAGATCTTACCTCAAAAAACAAAACACAAAAAAGGATAGCTCTTGAAAGCCCTCTCTCATACCATAAGCTATTGTAAATACTTTATTTATCTTCATATCCTCAACCAGCATCTAGTATTCTATCTTATCTCTCTGATATATATCTCTACTGTGTATATATGTGAGTTTATACATATATACTGTGCCAATTAATTATTAATCATAAGCAGTTAGATTTCCATTAGATACTCTCAATTTCTCTCTCCCTGAATAGCAGGCTTGTGCAAGGAAATAAAATGGCATAACATAAAGAAAATCACAAGTATCAAGCAAAACTTTATACAAGTGAACAGGGTAGGTCTAGCCATAAAAACCTGGGAACTGCAGGGGTCAATTCTAGCTACAGATCTGATCAATGTCAAGAAAATTATGCAGTCTCTCTTTGCCTACTTTTTCTCCTTAGACTTCTGTGGTTTCTTCCTGCTCAGGAAATCTAGGACTCATCCCTACATTGACATCTGTCCTTCAGTAAGGCATGCATGCACAGTGTGCATGCTTCTGGTATGTAGGTTACATTAAGCCATGGGGGAAATAAGCAGATGGTACCAAAAAGTACTAGGTCAAAATGACTTTCATTGGCACTCCAGAACAAATACAATGTCCTTTCAATTAAACAGAAAAAATGTATACTATTCTTATACATATATAACTATATAATCTTGTATTTCTATAATCCTTTTCCATCTTCCTAATGTTTTCAGAGACATTCTGATAGTAATGCTTTTCACAACTCTATGATAAAAACAGTATTACATTGTACAGAAAAAATCAGGCATGGTGGCACATGCCTTTGATCCTAGCACTGGGGAGGCTGAGGTAGGAGAATCACAGTCAGCTTGATGCCACCCTGAGACTCCATATTGAATTCCAGATAAGCCTGAGCTAGAGTGAGACACTACCTCAAAAAAAATAAAAATAAAAATTTCATGCCCATAGGCATTATGAAGTTATGGACATATGATTCAAACTTGCTTGGATTTCTGATTTTATTTTACAATTCCACCATCTCTCAGTATTATTTTAATAATCACTAACATTCTCCACTTCTAGGTTGGAGATAGAATGCATAGGTCAATAATAACAACAATAGTTTTCCAAGCATATAGTAAATAGAAAATCCATTTGTACAAAGTATATAAATATAAAATGTACAAATATGCTTATAAATGCAAAATGTACAAATATGCATTTTACACTTAATAAAGCATCTTTATGACTAATGATCCGCCACCAAAGCTGGTTTTTTCTCTCCATGATTTTCCTACCTATGAACAGATATTTCTCAACTTTGCAATCCAATCAATTAAAGCCACTTCCACTAATGTTACTATTTAATAATGCAAGTCAGGCAGACTTGATGAGACTTCAGAATCTATTAATTTTTCATAGTCTGTATAATTTAAGATGTTCTTAAAATTAATAGGGAATGCACAAGAAATATGTCTTAAAATGAGCTTAATAATAACTAAAACAATTGCAAACCAGAATGGAGTCAGTAAAGACAATTTTTCAGTGAGCAAAACAAATTACTAAAACAAAGCAAAGAAAATCTATTTGGTAAAATATCAAATGTATGCATATTTAAAAAAAAACTCTAAAGACAATTTATATGTGAAAACATCTACCTTAACTAAAAAAAGTTAATTCTAATTTCCATAATGCATAAGAATTAGAACTTACTTCAACTTCGATCTTAAAGATAATATTATGTGGTAAAAATAATAAAATTCACTCCATATATATATATATATATATATATATATATATATATATATGTATGTATATAAACTAAAGCAATCATGAAATCATGTTATACAATTTACTTCTACATTTTACAAATGAAAGTTTCCAAATGTAGAAAGACAACACTCTAAATGGTAATCCTTCTAACAAAATGCCTATCATGCAAATCACATCCCACTCTATTTCTCTACAAAAGCTCCTTTGCAGAGTTGGAAAATTCAAATATACTCAGGAAATCTCAATCGTGATACAGTTTATATTTCTGAATAAAAGGCAAGCATCAGTGCTGGCACTATGAACATGGCATCTTGAAGGTGATATCATAAACTCGTGATATTCTTCAGATAAGCTTTTTAGATGGGACACTGAGTTGATAAAATTACATTTGATTGACACACATGAATAATCTGAAATAACAGATGAATTTCAGTTTGAAGTTAAAAGACAGTTCCTGACATGTCATTTATTCTGTCTGACAAGACAGGAACATTTCTCATAACTCAGGAACATTTTCAATATATTTTAAATTTCTGACCTCTTAGCTCATACATTAGAGTATTTTTCTCATGTGCCTAGAGCTGACAGGCTCTAAAGACATGATTCACAGGTTCTGCCTCCATTTTATCTATGTTGAATACTTATGCCATCCCATTTTATAAAGCTAATTATTTTCTCTGCCCATGACACTCTTTACTTGATACAAAATAGAAATCACCCTCCCCATATAGAGAGTTAAAATATAAGCACTCACCATTAATTCAAAGTCAGTATGATTTGACAATGTTTAAACTAAAATCAGATGAAAATTTTAGGCATGTCTGTGTCCTTGACTTATAACCGAAGAATACAAATGATTTCATAATTGACTACTTTGTTAAAATGATACACTTTCAGTTTGCCAGCATGCATCTATACCATCATAAAAATACTCATTTACAAGGAAAAACTTTTACCTAACCTATACTTTGTTACCTTTGAATTCATGTTAAAATACAGTATTTCAAGTATGTTGTCAACAACTGAAATAAATCTTTAACTAAACATGAAAGAAGATGTTTGCCATCTTTTACTAGGAATATTACACTTACCTTAAAATTAGTAGTATAGATCTTACCTTTTTCTGGACTTAAGTTTTTATACATTTCAAGGTCTGCCATTAAATTTGATATTGCTACACATTACTGAACAGAGCAGTACAATTTCTCTCTAAAGGCAAAGCCTTTTACTGATACACATCTCCAAAAAGAGGGAAGGAAGAAAAGAAATCCTTAGCAACTCCAAAAACTTGGCTGATGCTGCCCTTTGTGGCATGGTGAGATCTTCATAATCCATGCTTTATAGTTTGTAGAAAACAAATCCATGAGATCTGATTATAGAACTTTGTCCCAAAGTGAACAGCACAGCCGGATAAGCACAGTGGAAGCATCTGCTCACGGCTGCTGCTATTGTGGGAATGCAGGCGCTATGTCTACTTTGGGTATGAGACATGCATGCTTAGTGCAGCTCTTAAACCCCTCAAGGCATTATGCACATTTGATGCATGGGAAGTGTAGGTCTTTAACCATCAAAGACTTCTCCTCACCTAGGAGGCTTCTGAGAGATTCTGATTACCATAGTAGTGACGCAGGCTGAATGCAGAAAATGAGCATGCACACACAGACACACAGAGGCACATACACATACAGATTACATGCACGGTCTCAGAAAAAAACACCTCTTCAAGAGGCAAACACTTCCATTACAAAATAAACTACACGCAGTCCTGAGCACCACAGGCTGCTTTAGTGCTGGTCAGCACATATTTATTCAAAGTGTTGAAGCTTTTCCTTGTTTTATCCTAGGCATCACAGAAAAGAGTAGAATGTTTACAACTTGGAAAGAGGTTAGTTTTAAGAAGAAAATATTGTAAGCAAGGTAAATAAAATGACTCTGAAAAAGTCAGAATAAACTAACATATTATTAGAGTATAGTATTCCCATAAAGTATTACTTGAAAGTTTAATCAACATTCAATAAATATATATCTAGCCAGATACATAGGCAGGCATTTTATAAGCAATTTGTCATCATCTTCCATTTGAACATTGCAACTGGCTCTTTCCATCCTGAGGATTAACCTCCTACTCCCAAAATTCTTTATAATTGTCAACCCCTATGGTCATTTTTTTTCTACTCAACTTCAAATCACTTTCTTCACTCTGCTCAAGCAAGTATCATTTCAAGGCCACCCACCTAGCTGGCCACAGTTACCCCAGCCCTTATGTAAAGGTGCTAAGCTCTATACCAGTTCCCACTCACCTACTTCCCAATTTGCATGCTACTTCCCCCCAGTCTGTAAACCCCACTAATCATTCTTAACTACTCTTCAAAATATTGCTGAATTTAAAGGTGTCTGGGTACCCATAAGTAAAATATCTTTTTTTCAAGACTGACTCAACATACATATATGCTACTACACAAAACAGAGATTAAGAGTTTAGAAGCCTATCTGACTAGAGTCAAATCCTCTCTGTCACCAAGTAGCTGTGTGATCCATCAGATTATTTAAATTCTCTGTTCCTTGGTTTCTATATTTGTACATTTGTATGCTAATAATCCCTTCCTTGATATGTTACAGCAAGAATTTATCCCTAAAATGTTTAGAATCACAACATACATACCATTATCATTCCTATTACTCCTTTTAAATGACTATATGCACCTAGAAAAGCAGTGGACTTCAGTGTTTGATTTGAACTAACCATTAGTTTGAACATAGAGTGACATGCCAAAATTTGAGATATCTCAGAAACAACCACACCTGTAAATAACGAAGATGTTTAACACTCTCAGATAATATTACACAAAATGTAAAATAAAGGGCTGTGGAAATGGCTTAGCAGTTAAGGCATTTGCCTGCAAAGCCTAGGGACCCTGGTTCAATTCCCCAGGACCCAGGTAAGCCAAATGCACAAGGTGGTGCATGTGTTTGGAGTTCATTTGCAGTGGCTGGAGGCCCTGGCATGTCCATTCTCTTTTTCTCTCTGCCTCTTCCTCTGTCTCTCTCTCTCTCTCTCAAATAAATAAATAAAGTATTTTTAAAAATAAAAAGTAAAATAAAGACTGGGACGGAGGCAGATTTTCATCCAATAACTTCTGAAAAAATACTGAGAATGGTTAAAATGAGTGTTTGTTGGAAAGCAGTTAGTCTTGCTGAGGCTGTTTATTCATCACTGGAGGGATATAACTATACATTTTGATGACAGAACATATCTTATACAACATACATCTTTGTCAAATAAACCAGTTTGGGCTTACCTACTTAAAAATTGGATATGCATCAATGGGCAGTAGTTATTGCATATCTTTGCACATCTAAATCTCAAACCAAAATTACCCAAATTTGATTTTGCTATGTCCCACAGAAAAGAGCTGAACCATCTCTTTGAAATGATGCTTCATTGATGATTTATTGATCTCCCCTTCAAGACTTTCAGCTTTAAAATATTTTTCCACTGTTGTCTGAAATACTTGACTACTTTTTGATTGTGCCACATTAAGTTTTATAGGTTTATATAAAAATGTATAGGCACATCACTGTCAATCATGAAGATGTCAATATAATACAAAAAAAAAAAAAAAAAGATTCCTGGTAGAGTCAGTGTTTGATTTCTGCCTGAGAAAACCAGAAAGCAACTAAGACTCCATGGGCAGGATTTTCTCAAAGGTTCTTAAAACAGTCATGAGTTGACATTTAGTGTACACATAATATACTTGAAATGCCTTTGGTATAATGCCAGGATAGGCAAAAATTCTATTTATGCTTGGAGTTCAGAGGATAAAGCACTTTCCATAAAACTCTTAAGTACCTCAGTTCATATCCCCAGAGCCCATAAAAGGGCAGATGCTAAGGTAGGCTTCTGTAATCAGTGTACATATGATGAGAAGGGAATTAAAGACAATTAAAAAAAAAAAACTTGGAAATGGAGTGGTGAACAACAAACCCCACCTCAAATGAGGTAGAAGATGAGAACTGACCCAAAAATTGTCCTTTGACCTCCACACACACTATGGCACACATGGGCTCTCTCGTTCTCTCTCTCTGCCTCTCTCTCTTACACACACACACACACACACACACATACACACAATTAACTTAAAAAAATTTAGTTAGCCAGAGTTTGTAAATCACTAACCACAGTTTATATACATCCCATCAGTTCTCATTAGTGTTAATTAACAGAGGGGAATTAACCAGAGATACAGTAGGTGCATGAGAGCCTGTAATGGCTGGTGACAGTGACATATATTGAAACAAATATCTACCCTGAGGTCTGACACTTTAATTAGGTTCTCTGAACTTAGGTGGCCACATGTTCAAATTCACCATATAGCAATCAAGATGTAACTTTTCCCAGAATGGAAGACCCTTGTCCTCCTCCCCTTAAAGGAATTGCTGTACAACTAGGTAGATGGCTAGGGAAAGAAAAACAATAAAATCCTCAGTATTGTTATTCTCAAGCACACCAACTAAGGGAGGACTATTTGTTTATCCAATAACCACCTTTATCATATCTGGTGGTTAAAACAGCAGTTTCCATGACCTATGCTGACATCTGATTGTAATGAAAGGTAAATGATACTACTGCCAAGGTACATCTTAGCTTACAGTCAAACAGGAATTACAATTTATACATTCAAATAAAAGGGACATGTGGTCAAACTGTAAACCTCTTTTATATGGTAATACTAATAGTGCAGATAAACACTTATCTGGGACTCTGCATATACACATTGGTCTCAGGAGATCTGCAAACATAGAATTAACCATGGAGGGGGAGGCAGAACATTATACTAGATTATTAAACAAATTCAATGTCTTGGTTTTTCACTACTGTGACAAAAATATAAAGGAGAATGGGGGAAATATCCCCCTACTTCTGAGAATTATATGGTTAAGTAACTTAGAAACTGTATGTATGGCTTGGAGACTAAGAAACTACAAGGTTGACTGGGAACAGGTCAGAGCTCTGGAAGTTCATCCAAAACCTTGAGGTGGGCCAAGGCAGTTAATTACTGCTTCTGCCCTGCCCTGCTCCCTCCACAACACAAAACCTCTCCTGGCCACTGCTGAACTTTCAATAGACAATCAACTAGTTTAACACACCTTCAGTTGTCGGTAGCGACAGCCCCAACACACTGCAACCCTCGGAATCCAGCCTTCATTGGAGATTCCCACTTTCTGGGCTCCTATCCATGTTAATGTAGGCTTTCTTGCTTGTAGTAAAAGTCTGTTGTTTCTGTCTTTGTTGTCTGAAATAAAGCTTGTTGCTAATATCCAATCACTCTCTCTTACCAGCTTTTGATGGTCTCAGCCTGACTTGGAGGCAACAATTCTTTGTTGTTCTCTAAGAATTCAGTTCAGCAGAGCAAAGCTGCTCCCTCCTACTCCAGTTGTGGTGGCAAAAGAAGAAATGCTTCTCCTCCCATTTCAGGAAGAGACTTACTTTGGCTAAGAGTTGTAGAGGTTTCAGTCCATAGCCAGCTGGCTCAATTGTTTTTAAACTTGTGGTAAGGCAGAAGAAAGATGCTCATCTTGTGGCAGCCAGGAAGAAGATATAAAGGAAAAGTCCAAGAACAAGATATATTCTTCAAGGTATGCCCCCAATAACTTACTTATTTTTACTTGGCCTTATCTCTGAATAGTCAATAATAAAGTTACTGGCCTCATGATCCAATCCCCTCTCATAATGTTCCTAGTTAGTGACCAAGCCCTCAACACATGAACATTTTGTGGGAGAATTCATAATAAACCATACCAGTCTTCCTTCACACAGCTTTTCTGTGTACAAAGAAAGTTGAAAAATACCTTGAGTCTATGAATTCAAAGTCATCAATATCTACAATAGGCCGGGCGTGGTGGCACACGCCTTTAATCCCAGCACTCGGGAGGCAGAGGTAGGAGGATCGCCGTGAGTTCGAGGCCACCCTGAGACTACATAGTGAATTCCAGGTCAGCCTGGGCTAGAGTGAAACCCTAACTCGAAAAACCAAATTTATATATATATATATATATATATATATATATATATATATATATATATATATATATCTACAATAGGTCAAAACAGTAACAGCCTGGGGACTTTCTCCAGGCAAATCAAAGCCAAGGCTTGGCGAAGAGGTGCCAAACTCCAAAGCTGCTTGAGAACCACAGGATCGCCCCAAACCCATCAGATTTCAAGGTTTTCTGCCTCCTTGATGCTGACCACAGATTCTTTGGAAAGCAAGACATGTCTACAAGAATGGCTATAATCTTTTGAAGGACTGGAAGGAAGATACTACAAAATCCAAAAATAACAAAAGATTCCTTCTAGGGGCTGGAAGATTGCTCAGTCAATAAAGTACCTGCTACACAGCATGAAGACCTAAGTTCTGATTGACAACACCCACATAAAATGTTGGTTGTGGTGGTATGCACCTACAGTCCCAGTACTGGGGAGGCAGAAAGAAGAGGATCAGTGGAGCTTGCTAGCTAGCTAGTCTATTCTAATCAGTGAGTTCCAGATTCAATGAGAGATGCTGTCACCTAAAAAATGTCTTGATCATATTAAAGAGGAAAGGGATTCAAACCCAACACTGGCCTGTAACCTCCCCATGCATATATGCACAAGTACATACACACACACTCCCATATATATGCAAACATGTATACACACATACAAACATATCTACACAGACAAAAAAGATAAAGAAAGAAAGAGGAGAAGAAAAAGAAAAAAAAGGAAAAAAGAAGAGAAGGGAAGAAAAGAAAAAGAAAAAAGAAAAGAAAAGAAGAGAAAAAAGGAAAGAAAAGAAGATATTGCTGAAGGCTCCACATACTTGGGCGGCAAAGCCACTGAGAAATTCTGCTGGAACTGAGCTGATAACCTCCTCCATGCAGACCAGCTGAGAGAACACTGGAAGAAGCCATTCTACATGTAGTTCAATGGCAGAAAGAGATACCGCCAGTGAAGATACTCAACAGTGGACACTGCAAGCCTTATAATTGGCCAGCCAGGCCAAATGAGCCAACGGGTGCAATAGTGGCACATCTGTCATGGTGGAAACCAACTGCCCTCCTATTGGACTGGAGGCCCGCTCCTTGGGGGGGGGGGGGGGGAATACATCCCTGATACTGAAAACTTTAAATAGGGGTAGTCATGAGCCCTAGGGGTGTAACATCTGCTGATGTCTGGAAAAATGTATATACTATGCTTATCAAACTGCCCAGTAAGCACTTTTCTTAATATTTATACCCTTATATTAACGCTACTCTCACTTTGGGCAGAGAATCTTCTCTTTTCAGATGGCAATGACCTTGGGATGACTCAGAAGGCATCATAGTGCTGGAAAGAAGTGACTGCAGTACTGAGTAACATCTTGATGACACCTTCCAAGGCTCAGGGTCTAATGTGGAAGAGGTCGCTGAAAGAATGTAAGAGCCAAAGGAAGGATAGGACTCCTCACAACGTCCTCCCTCCAGACATAAAATGGCCTGGATATCCATGACCTCATAGTGCCTGACACTACCTACACAAGACCATCATAAGAGGAGGAAAAGATCATGACATCAAAATAAAAGAGAGACTGATTGAGATGGGGAGGGGATATGATGGAGAATGGAATTTCAAAGAGGAAAGTGGGGGAGGTAGGGTAGTACCATGGGATATTTTTTATAATCATGGAAAATGTTAATAAAAATTGAGAAAAGAAAAAAAAGAGAAAAGAAAAGAAGGCCTGGAGAAATGGCTTAGCACTTAACGCAATGGCCTGCAAAGCCAAAGGATGCAGGTTCAATTCTCCGTTACCCACATAAGCCAGATGCACAAGGGGGCACATGTGTCTGCAGTTTGTTTGCAGTGGCTGGAGGCTTGGATGTAACCCATTCTCTATCTGCATCTTTCTCCTCTCTTTTCAAATAAATAAAATAGAAAAGAAAGGAAAGACCTGTTTTATGGGACTGAAGATATGGTTCAGTTAAAAGACTGCTTACCTAGCATGCACAAATCCTTGATGGCTACACCAGCAGCAGGAAGTTAGCAATGTGCTCTGTTTTGAAGAGACCAAAAAACTATCAGGTAGTTGTGAACCATGCCACACAATATAGCACATTAGCTACTAAACTCTGTACCAAAGAACCCAGAGACTCAGTTTTTACCTTAGACCCAATTTTGAACCTTCCCAGGCCTCAGGACACTCATTGATAAAACATCCAGGAGATTATCAATTCATTCATCACATATTTATTGGTCATCTCCCATATGACAGGCTCTAAGGTCATATCTTCTATTTTCTAGACCTTTCATTCCAGAAGAGGGCTCAGAACTACCTGCATTAAGTAGTCTCTTGATGTCTTTTAGTACTAATATTCTATGGATAAAAAAACTGAGTATTTTTACTAGAAAAATAAGTATGAGTGTGATACTATAGCAAGTCTTAAAAACATTCATAGTCTCCCTTAAAGCGAATTTATATATATAAGATACCCTAAATTTCTTAGCTAAGGTATGGCTTACAGTACCACTACAGCAGTCTGCAGTCTACACTTAAACTGTCTTAGCTTAAAATAAATTTGTACACATAGAGTTGTAAAATGTTTAAGAACATAAATAATAAAATTTCTGAAAAATCATCAAATTAATTTTAGTCCCAAAATTCTTATTCATTAACAAGTCATTGAAATAGCCAGAATTTTAGAAGCTAATAAAACTTTTTTGCGTTATAAAAGGCTAAGGAAAAATAGAAATACTTGCTAGCAATAAACTTAATGATGAGAGAAATGGCATTGAAGTATAGATTCATGATTAATTTTAAAATTAAAATATCAAAAGTATTTTAATTTTCTGCTTCATTAGTTTTCTTCAGTCATAAATCAATAAGCACAAAACAATTACAAAGGCTAATTTTGTTAAAGACCTTAGAGAAAAAAGGAAAGAGCTTCTTCTACATGAATACTAAAGATGATAAAATAGGAAACCAATAACATTTTGCCCTTTCATATAAATTAAAAGAATTTAGAAATAATTTACAACTATGATTTATGCAGAACTTTGCTCTAGCCTAGAAAAATTTTACATTACTAGTATCAAGAAACATGGTGCCTACAGTTGTTAGATACTAAATGTCTGCTTGTGTTTCCCTTTCTTTCTTGTTTCAGTGGCATTTTTACTTTATCCCACTTCATTTTTAAAAATTTATTTATATGGATGCACCAGGGTCTCCAAACACTGCAAACAAACTCCAAATGCATACACCACTGTGCATCTGGCTTTACATAGGTACTGGAAAATTGAACCCCAGTTAAAGTTGGGGTTCACAGGCCTGAGATGCAGGCATCTTTGTGGTGATTTAATCCCTCCCAGGTCTATAACCCTGCATCACAGGTATGTAACCTGAGGTAGGGTCTCAGCTGGGAACACACTCGCTGTTAGAGCATAATACATGGGAGATGCAGCTGCAGTCACAGAAATTAACTACTATCAGGCTGTAGACTTTTTTAAACTAAAAATTTGATGGATAGAGTACTCAGTGGTTAATAGCACAAGCATAAAGGCCAGAGGGGGTTTGAGAATACCTGAGTTGGGTTTCCCCCAGCACTCATGTAAAACACCTGGATGGGGCCATGCACTTCTATAACCTCTAACCTGTGGGGAGCAGAGACTAGAGAATCCCTGGATATGGAAAATAATAATAATAAGCTCCAGAATCAGTAAGAGACTATGATTCAGTAGGTGAGTGAGGGAGGGGGACATTGTCTTCTGTCCTCTGCAAGTATACATATGAGACATTGCATTACCACATATACATGCATATGCCACATATACAGCACCACAACACAGCATAAAGAGAAAACAGGAGAAAGATAGGTTTTGATAGGCAGCCAGCCAGGGGAAAAGGCCCAAGGATGCCACCCAGCCTTCTTTGGCAGGACCAGGACCCATGTCTGATCCAGTCTCATCCAAGATTGCTATAAACAAAACTCGGTAGCAGAAGCTTCCTGTCTCTCCCTCAGCTCAGCACATCTAAGTGTCCTCGAGAAACTGCTGGTCCCTCCTGAGTCAGCCCCTTGAGTCCACAAACCAATAAGGTCTGTCCTTACACATCCGAGCATGATTACAAGGTTCACCCTAATTGGATGTCTGATCTGCATAAAGGAGCCTGACCACATGCATAAATTTTCTCTTCTCCCTGTGGTTTTGCCTGTACACCAGTGTGTAAATCTCTCCTCCTCCCCAGCCTTGAGGGGGGGGCATGGTCTAACCTACTTAGCAGCAAATAACTTGTTGTGATGCCCACACAAGTGCAGTGGTGGCACACAGCCATGGTGGGAAACCAACTGCTCTCAATTTGGCTAACTGATCCCCTCACTGGTATGGGACCCATAGCTGGAGCTGGGAAACAAGTCAGAACCGTATCCAAACATAAGCACACTCTCAAATATCAAGCTACCATCACTTGTGGGCTACAAGAGGGCCTACACCTATTAAATGCTCTATAAAAAAAAAAAGGTTATCTCATTTGTCCTGGTGCTAACTTACTCTCCGTTGGAGAATCTGCTTCTCTTTTTCAGATAGATGTAGATCCTAAGAAGAGAGCCACCCCATCATACCTCAAAAGGGCCCCAGCTGAAACTAAGAAAAATTGGAGAAACCAGCAAGGGGGCTGTTTTCCTGCTTGGGTATTTTTCATCTTACCTCTCTTATATCTTTCTTGCTTTGGGGGTGCTTTCTTATTTTGTCACATGTATGATCACATGTATGATCAAAATGGGGTTCACAATCCCTCCCTTAATCCCCAAATCCTGCATTAATACTATGCACATGTGAAACATCTTAAAGACTTGAATATTTTGCACTAGAAAGGTGGCTCACCAGTTAAAAGCGCTTTCTTGTATAAGCATGATGACATGAGGAAGCCTGAGAGATCAATCCTCAGGACCCACACAAATAGCTGGACATGATCATGCATGTCTGTAACCCCACTCCCATAGGGGAGCAAAGACTTCAGAGACACTGGAGCTCATGAAAACAATCAGTCAGAGACACTGGATCAAGTAAGAATGGGCAGAAGAGTGATGGAATAGGACAACCAAGTTCCACTGCAGCCACAACACAGAATATTCACTTGAAATCAACCTTTTACATTTGATAATAACCAGAAATATATTTGATGAAAAGAACAAGGAAATACAAAATTGGGATGGGTTTTTGTTTACACATTAGAAAGGGACAAATTGTAGGGTTCCTTTTAATCTTTTTTTGATAGTTAGAATATAAGATGTTTCCATGATTAAATACAATTGCTAATAATTAACATTGTGGCCCAAAGAAAAACTCTGGGTCTTCAGTGCACTTAACCTTGGCCCAGCTGAAACCACAGAAGAACTGGAAAAATGAACAAGAGTGCTGCTTTCTCAGTGAACCTGATATCAGCACGAGGGTGAAGGAAATAGACACTGAGGACACTCAACACCTACCAATGCAGAGATTCAGAGGCTCCTAAGAGCCCATCACTGAAGTAGACTTAAAATGCACTCAACATGGCTCAGAGAATTTTGCAGAAGAATGGGCAGGAAGATTGTTAGAGCCACAAGTTGGGACATTATGCACAGTCATTCCCTCTCTCCCATAACTGCTGCCCTCACAATACATGACCCACAATCCTCTATGTATCCCTAACGAGGAGGTCCTCTTCAGAAAAGGTGCAGGGATAAGGGAAAGAATGGTACCAACATGTGCTGTTTACATACTAAGTATGTCCATATCTAATAAAAATATTTTTTTTAAGTTGGGTCTTTTGTGTAACTAAATTAAATAACTATGGTACTCTGGAAAAACTGTAAATCTGCTGCTGGAAAGCCATTTTATCTTCTTATCACTTTCCGTGCCTAATGTATGCAATCTCTGTATGCATTAGGTGCAATGTGTGAGAGATAATTGGAAAAATGAGATAGCAGAGAAAAATAAATTATAATTATGGAGATGTGGCTTAAAGAACAAAGGCTTAAATGTGTAACACAGGTCTAAAGGGAAATAATCCTCATTTAGTAACCATTTAAGATATGAGAAGTCTGCAAATCTGAAGGAAAAGTTGACTATTATTTCTTCTTTCTAATTGAGTAATTGAGAAATCAATATTCCCAAGCATAAATGAGTAAAATAATCAAGGGCATTTTTGTTTAGCTGGCCTCCCAATGGCCACAAATTTAAAAGAAAGAATTTGGGAATCTAATGAAAATGGCTAGGCAAACATCTTTCTTGAAGACAAAAGGTTTGTTTCACATAATTAATGCTAAAGAGAAGAATAAACGTTTGTACTTCTTAGAGAAGACTAAACATTGGTACTTCTCACCCACCTAGGATGCCAACACACCCAAATCTGCAATTCACCATTTTACTAGACACTCTACAGGGAGTCTAGTAATTGCTTCCATCAATATAGCATGTGAATGACCTTTACATAGAAAACATGGCAGAGAAATTTTTTCCAGACAACGTTTTCCAGACAAATTCCTTTATTGAATTAAATTCCCAATGAGGAAAAGAGGTTGAGTAATATCAACATAGATATTTTATAAATCCAGATCATTGCCTGGCTCTGGTCAACCCAGATATACAAGCTTTCAAGAAACAGGCACAGTAATACCAGTGCTTTTAGAAACATGAAGTCATCCTAATCTAAAAATGCCAGTAGACAAAGACCTACATAGAGTGATTCTAGGAGTCAATGAACTTTCAAGAAATAAGAGAGTAGAAAACTCCATCCATTCAGACATCACAGTGCCTGAGGCCCCTTTATGTGGAAGAGATGACATGCTGAGTAAGGAGTGGTACTGAGGGTCATACCTCTCACCAGTTAGAAAAGCCAGAGAAAATCTACAAAAGACTGACTCATAAGGGCTCTGCAGATGGCAAAGTGGTTAAAGGCTCTTGCTTGCAAAGCCTGCAAGCCCAGATACAGCCATATAAAGCCATATGCAAAGTGGCTCATATACTCATATACATGTGTATCACATATACACGTGATCCCAATGAGCATACAACAATGAAACGTGGAGACAGGAGAAGCCGAAGCTCATGGGTAAGACTGTCAGACATTCCTTTGCAATCTGGCAGTTCATCTGCAGTAGCACGAGACCCTGTCTCAAAGAAGTGAAGAATACCTTTAAGTTGTTCAGAGACAAGGAAAGAAAAGTACTAGTGAGATGGAATTGGCAATGGACAAGGTGTGAAGTTGAAAGGAGACAACAGGTCCTATCCAATAGATTTCTGGTGACAGAGAAGACCAGAGTTAAACTAATGGAATCAGACAAAGTCTTGATACCTTACTACATGCAAACAGGTATCCAGGTACAAGCTGTTAGACTTAGCTCCTATATCTCTCTTCCATGTATCATATCTGAGGAACTAGGCCTTAAATTCCTTTTGAGGAAGAAGGCAAAGACCACCCTTCTCTCAGCCAGCAACAATCAGATCAGGGGTTAGAAAGGAGTTGGATTTAAATAAGCTTCAAATTAAAGTTTTAAAATGGATTAGACCATCAGCTAAAAGTAATCAGAAAGTGAGAGTCTACCAGATAGGGTTCAATATGACAGTGTATTTTTAAAAAGCATTTTCTGCCAGATATGGTAGTGTACACCTTTAATCCCAGCACTCAAGAGGCAGAGGCAGAGGCAGAAGGATCATCTTGAATTTGAGGCCAGTCAAGGACTATAGAGTGAGTTCCAGACCCTACATCAGATTTAAAAAAAAAAAAAAAAAAACAAGCATTTGCTGGTCAAAAAAAAAAAAGAGGGGTTACATACATCAAATTCTCCCTAAATTAACAATGCTTATCCCATTTAAACTATGCTGACTTTACTCTCTGTTAGAGAATCTATTCTTCTTCAGAAGGTAGTCAGACCTGAGGAGATAACTACCCCTCACACTTCAACCAAGCCACAGCTGAATCCACAGAGGAATGGGTAGACCAGCAAGAGTACTGCTTCCCTGCTATTCCTGATAATCAGCACCAGGGTGAAGGAGACAGACCCTGAGGATACTCAACACCTACGGAAGCAAAGATCCAGAGGCTCCTAAGAGCTCATCACTGAAGTAGACTTAAAACTCACCCACCATGGTTCAGGGAATTTTATGGAAGAGGGAGCAGAAAGATTGTAAGAGCCACAGGTTGAGACATCATGCCCAGAGGCATTTCCTCCCCCAAAAAATAACTGACCCCTGCTACCACAATGCATAACTACAACCCCATGGAGAATGCCTGCAACCCCACTGAGGAGTGTCCCCAGCGGAATGTGGGCAGGGACAAGGGAAAAGAGGGTACCAGCACATGATGTATCCACACGAAATATCTTGTTAATAATAATAGTAAACATAAAAAAAAACAAATTCACATGTATGTATGCTATAGTAAGTTGTGAACATTCAATAAACCAGTTAGAAGGGAAGTGGAGAAAGAATTAACTTTAAATTTAATTTTTTAACATAACTAGCATTTGATTGAGACTTTTATTAGGGGTTTTGCATATTCTCCAAAAACATCAAGAAATTGTTCAGGAAAAGAAGGAAGCAGTCAGGTTGTGAAGATGGTATTGGCCATTAGGTTGATGCTGGCGCAGTATGCATCAGGCCTGTGAACTATCTAGAAGAAATTTTCTAATATAGTGAATTTAGATGCCCTTTCATTAATGGTCAATCCAATTACTACAATGTACTGTGCAGTCAATGATTTCCTGTGGAACAACCTAAAATGCTTATGGAAAGATTCTCCATCTTGTTACATTCTTCTGTGGAGAGTACAGGACTTGGCCTCCATGAACAATGCATTTAAAAGGCTAGACATAAAACTAGAATAAGACCAGAAAATAGTGGAAATAGAGAGGGAGTAGAAGGTAGAAATATTCTAAGGAATAGCCCCCACCTCCAGAACTTTGTGGTAAATGCAAACTTTTATTTTAATTAGAACTTTATGTAGAATGTTTCAATTTCTGTATATGGTTAATGATCAACTGACTTACCACCATTTCAACACTTCTAAAATTCAAATGTAATTGATTTCTGAAAGATTATTTTCAGTTTTAATTCTGATTTTGTTTCTGCTTAAACACATTGTCATAGTCACTGGTAATATCATCAAAGAGGATATGTTGTTGGGGATTAACAGATGCCTGAAAATACTACCTAGATTTTATAACAAATTTTTCTACAGTATTTTATGCTTTTTTGAGTGCATTATGCATTGATTTTACCATAAAAAGAAAGTGCTCAAGTTTGTGAAAACTATAGGACAAGTATGCTTCATACCAGCTCCCTTTAAAGGGTTCCTTTGTATCTTAACCTAGACATAAATAGTTACATCAGTAAGTGCTGAATGGTTATGAAATGTCTCAAACAAAAGAATAAGAAAAGAGTATAAATAAATTTGGTTATTTAATTCTTAGAAAATTCTCCAAATACCCTGAGTTTCAAAGTAGAGTAAGCAGAAGAAATGGAGAAAACATTGTTTATAGGTGTTAGAAACAGGTTAGAGGTTATTGGCCCAATAACCAGCATTTTGCTGGTATGTAAAATCCATTCCCAACTAGAACAACTCACCCAAAATCTGAAGAACAGCCCCTACACAGTGACATACCTGAGTCAGTCTCGCTTCCCTTTACCTAAACCTTCATTATCGGCCTCTGGTGTTTATGCAAGATGTACCTGAGCATCATGGACCTAAAGACAGTAGGTCTGGATGCTACGTTTTATTTTTTATTTTTTATTTTTTATTTTTTAAGGCAAGCCCAACAGACTGGCCTTTAAAAAAAAATGAGAGAGAGAGTCATGCCAGGGCCTCTAACCACTGCAATCGAGCTTCAGATGTTTGTGCCACCTTGTGCACATATATGACCTTGTGTGCTTGTGTCACATTGTGCATCTGGCTTATGTGGGACCTGGAGAGTCAAACATGAATCCTTAGGGCTTCACAGGCAAGCACCTTAACTGCTATCTCTCCAGCCCTGAATGCCTATGTCTTAATGGTCATTGTTAGGGTTAAGGAAATCTGAGAGTGAGGGTAAAAAGAAATCTACTAGGCAAGGCTGCTTCTAGAACTAGTTCTATTATAGCTTATAAAAGTTAAACACCACAAGTAAATTTTCTCCTGTAAGACCTGTTTTCTTTTATTGACTGTTTTATAAATGCATATAAAGTATATTGAACATAATCCCCTCCTATTACCTTTCCTTGTCCTTATCTCTGTTCCCCTTGCACCAAACCTCTTCTTATTCCCAATTAGTCCCTCTTCTAATTCGATGTATCATTTTTTTTGCACATGCATGTGTGTATGTGTATGAGAGAGTGTGTTTAGGGTTAACTGTATCTCTTTTCTTTAATCCTTCCTTTCAACTTTTCCTTGAAAAGTTTTCAATGAACTGATCCTCTCAAAGAGTCTAGATAGAATCTTTTTGGGCACCTTTATGTCCTAAATATCTCTTCAGTCAGGTAAATTGAAAACAATTTATGCTATCAGAAATCCTTAAAACTATTGCTATATTTCAGGAGGACAGAATTATAATACTAACTGGCTTTGATCCACTTAATCTTTATGATTTAATATACCTAATTCCTTTCATAAGTAATTTTTGAATGTGAAAAGTAACCATTTCATATTTTAAGTGTTATACTGCCCCCTTGTGTATCTTGTATGGTAGCATACAACATATAGTTGTAAATCTCAAAAGTACTTCAAAGGAATCTAAGTGATTAGAACTAGAAATAACTTCAAAAACCATCAAGCCCAACATGTTTATTTCACAGAGGAGAGGATTGCATTCCGGGAGAGCAGTACAATTGTTCAAGTTCATACACTATTATATAGTAAAAGAGCAAAGACTCTTGATTAAAACTCAGACCTCTCAAGTTAGGGATGTAGTTCAGTAGTCATGATTGCCTAGAACTCACATTTCTCAGAGTGCTTATTTCTCCATTACAGTGGACTGACAGCCCAGAAAGCCAAAAACAAAAACAACAACAAAAAAAATGGTACAGATTTAGAGTCTGGCAGATCAGGGTTTGAATATCAGATCACCACTTCAAAACCTCCCCAAGTACAAATGACTTAGGGCTAAAGGCACTTGCTTGCAAAGCCTGACAGTCTGAGTTCAATTCCCCAGTGTCACATAAAAATGGGTGCAGACAGTAGTGCATACTTCTGGAGTTTGTTTGCAGGAAGCCCTGGCACACCCATTCAGACTCTCTTTCATAAATAAATAAATAAATAAATAACTCTAGAATTTTGATTATTTTGTGATGTGGTATATATCAATATAGTTACAAGATAAATAGCATCAAATTTTTTCATCTCTTGGCACCTATGAAGAGAGCAGCTATAAATTTTACCACTGGACCCGGGAGGGTGGCACATGCCTTTAATCCCAGCAATCGGGAGGCAGAGGTAGGAGGAGTGCCATGAGCTCGAGGCCACCCTGAGACTATGTAGTGAATTCCAGGTCAGCCTGGGCCAGAGTGAGACTGTACCCCAGAAAAAAAAAAATTTACCACTATGTTTACATATCCATTTTAGTGACTTTAATATATAAAAGTTTTAAAAGATATTTTTAATTTTTATTTATTTATTTATGAGAGAGAGAGAGAATGAATATGGGATTTCTAAAGCCCCTACCCCAGCAAACAAACTCCAGATGCATGTGCCACCATGTGTATCTGGCTTACGTGGATTCTGGGGAATCAAACCTGGGTCCTTAGGCTTCTCAGGCAAGTGCCTTAACCACTAACCCTTCTCTCCAGCCCAACATATAAAAGTTTTGCTGTCCAGATCATGTAACTGTATCTTAACATTATAAGGAACTTTTAAGAGTTTTTGCAATCTGACATTGTCTGTGTATTATCAGTTCTATCTATGTATTCTCTCCTTTGTTCATACAATAATTTGTAGTTCATGAATGTCTACCTAACTTTTTAAACATTTATCTATTTATTTATGAGAGAGAGAAGCAGATAGAGATAGGGAGAGAAAGAGAGAGAAAAAGGGAGAGAATAGGCATGCCAGGGCATCTAGCCACTGCAAATGAATTTCAGATACATGTACCACCATATGCATCTGGCTTACACGGGTACTGGGGAATTGAACCTAGGTCCTTAGGCTTCACAGGCAAGTGCCTTATGTGCTAAGCCATATCTCCAGCCCCTACCTGACTTTTGAAAGAAAAATATGCTTAGTACAGGATCCTTTATTCATTTCTGGGGGTTCTCTCTCATTTGAAAGGTTGAATTCAGCTAATGAGGTACTTTTATTGTTTTATAACATGGTATCATACATATATATATGTATATATATGTATCACAGAACCCAGTGAACATCACCTCTTTTCACTTTCTGCCACACACATTCACCTCATTTCCTATGCACAACTTTAACTTCATAACGATATGCTTAGCTCTGCAGGTTGGTGCACTCCTTTAATCACAGCACTCTGGAGGCAGAGGTAGAAGGATCACTATGAGTTCAAGGCCAAACTGAGGTGACATAGTGAATTCCAGGTCAGCCTGGACTAGACCGAGATCCCACCTCATAAAACAAAAAAATAAAGATAAAAATGATATGCTTGGCTCCACACTTTATCTACCACAGGATTTCAAATTTAACACAAATATTTTCTTGAAGGACAAAAGACAGAATAAGCTGGATAGGTTTTTGACTATAAATTTATTATATTTAGAAACTTTCATGACTTAAAAAATCCAAGATTAGCATTTATACCTAATAACTAATCAAAATGATAGAAATTGATAGCAAAAAATCAATACATATCACATGATGTTTATAAATGGAAACTATGTGAGAAGAAGCAGTTTTCTGTGTAACTATGCAGGTGGACACATGACAATACAGTCATCAAAACCAACAGAAATTATAAAATAATATTATGGTATATTCTATTTCATCTTTGACAAAAATCAAGAATATCCTGAAAATTGCATTGTCATTGGAGAATGACAAATGAGATAAACATATATACATGAAATGACCATGTTGTCATTTGTGTTTTTTACTATATTATGAAACTCTTAATTGTGTACAAACTGTACTTAAGTTGGTAATTTTCTCACAAATTTGTGAGTAGTAATTTCAGAAAAACTCTTCATTTTATAAAAATTTTGTAGATATTTATAATCTAGTCACCAACTGCAGTTCAAAACAAACTGATAATGTGGGGATAAATTTTGAATGTCAGTGTATTGTTGGGGTTATCAGCATATCCTTATATTTACTTCAATGCATCTCTCCAAAAAGAATCTTTCTTATTCAATTGAAAAATCCTATTTCATGGAATAATTATGAGTTTTGAGACTAGAAATTATAGAATGTTCCTAGACTAACTTCCAGTGTCAGGAATGCAAATAAGGGGTTGGAGAGATGGCTTAGTGGTAAAGGTGCTTGCCTGCAAAGCCTAAGGACACATGTTCAACTCTCCAGATCTTATGTTAGCCAGATGCACAAAGGTGAGGCAAGTTCAAGGTCACACATGCCCATGAGGTAGTGCAAGTATCTTGAGTTCGATTTCAGTGGCTAGAGGCCCTGGCATACCCATTCTCTCTCTCTATCTCTCTCTCTCTCATCACAAATATATAAATGGAATAAAAAGTCTTTAAAAAATAAAGGGTGGTAGTTACATGTGCTGAATAGCTAATTATCCACTAAGAGCAGTACATTAATAAGTACATCATCATCTCAGTTTTCATTAAATTGATGTTAACAGATATTATTGTGGAGATTTTAGTGAATTAATATCAAATATTCCTTTTTGGTATTCCACATTATATGTTATATGAAGAATGTAGGGCAGGAGAGATTGCTCAGTGGTTAAGACACTTGCCTGCAAATCCGAAGGACCCAGGTTACATTCCCCAGTATCCATATAAGCCAGATTCACTAGGTGTCACATGTGTCTGTAGTTTGTTTGCAGTGGCTAGAGGCCCTAATGTGCCCATTCTCTCTTTCTTTCTGTCTCTGTCTCTGTCTCTCTCTCTCTCTCACTGTACCTCTTTCTCTCTCTCAAATACATAAATAAATAATCTTTAAAAAGAAAAAAATAAAGTATTTATAGAAATGTTGTAAGCATAGCGGGGCGAGGTGGTGCACTCCTTTAATCTTAGCACTCACTCGGGAGGCAGAGGTAGGAGGATCAGTGTGAGTTCCAGGTCAGCCTGGGCTAAAGTGAGACCCAACCTTGAAAATACAAAAAAAAGTTGTAAGCAAACCCAATGAAGGAATGTTAGAGTAATTGCCCAGCATGTGAAGTTGACTGTCTTTTTTCCAAAATGTTGCATATTCACCTTATTATAGTCAGTTTTAAATAAAATATAAATGAATAGTACAAAAATAAAACTGAGATGGAGAGATGGCTCAGTGGCTAAAGGCACTTGTTTGCAAAGCCCGACAGCCCAGGTTCAAGTCCCCAGCACTCACATAAAACCAGATATGCCTGGAGTTGGTTTGCAGTGGCAGGAGGTTTTGGTGCACACATACTCACTCTCTGTTTCTCTCTCTCAAATAAATCAATGAAAATATCTTTTAAAAAAATTTAACATAGCTGGGCATGGTGGCTCACGCCTTTAATCCCAGCACTAGGGAGGCAGAGGTAGGAGGATCACCGTGAGTTCGAGGCCACCCTAAGACTACATAGTGAATTCCAGGTCAGCCTGGGCTAGAGTGAGACCCTACCTCGAAAAAAAAAAAAAAAAATTAACAACCCTCCCCAAGCCTCAGTTCCATCCACACAATAGAATACATTGCAAAGAGTTTGAAAAGATTCAATAGACTAATGTTCACCAAACTCTACCCAGTGCCTTGTTATGATTAACTTTCATTCATTGTCAACCTGACTGGGTTAGAGTCATCTAGGAGGAACCCCTGGGCATGCTTGTGAAGGTCTTTCCAAAGAGGTTTAACTGAGCAAGGATGACACCCTGAATGTGGTAGAGCTATCCTGTGGGCTGAGGTCACACACTGAATAGAAAGAAGAAGGAAAAATCAGGGAGCTGAACATGAATATTCATCTTTCTCTGCTTCCTGAACACATGTACAAATCTGATCAGTCACTGCTGTCAATGCCAGAGCCACTCTTGTCACCATATCTTGTACCCTTAAATTGTGAGCTCAAATAAACCCTTCTGTCCTTAAGGAATAAGAAAAGTAATACAGGGCTGGAGAGATGGCTTAGCTGTTAAGCGCTTGCCTGTGAAGCCTAAGGACCCCGGTTCAAGGCTCGATTCCCCAGGACCCACGTTAGCCAGATGCACAAGGGGGCGCATGCGTCTGGAGTTCGTTTGCAGTGGCTGGAAGCCCTGGCGCGCCCATTCTCTCTGTCTATCTGCCTCTTTCTCTCTCTGTCGCTCTCAACTAAATAAATAAAAATGAACAAAAAATTTAAAAAAAAGAAAAGTAATACAGATCTATAATATAGTAATATACTAATTGGAATATAACAACAAAATATATTAAAGTTGTTTTCTTTGTTCATTGTAATTGCCTTTTGACTCTCTGGATAAAGGCATTTAAAATAAAGAAAACAGGGCTCGAGAGATTACGTAGTGGTTAAGGTCCTTGCCTGCAAAGCCTAAGGATTCATGTTTGACTCTCCAGATCCTACGTAAGCCAGACATACAAAGGTGAGGCAAGTGCAAGGTTGCACATATCCACTAGGTGGTGCAAGCGTCTGGAGTTCTATTGCAGTGGCTGAGGCCCTGGTGCACCAATTCCCCCCCCCAAAAAAAATAAATAAATAAATAAATAATTTAAAATAAAGAAAATAACTTTGAGGGCTAGAGATATGGCTCAGCAGTTCAAAGCACTTGCTTGTAGAGCCCAACATCCTAGGACTGATTCCCCAGTACCCATGTAAAGCTGGCCTCTTCCTTTCCCTCCCTTCCTCTATGTCCCCAAAAGTAAATAAATTTTTTAAAAGAAAATAATATTGAATGTAAGGTATTTAAATCTGAATGTTTTTGAAACTTATATAAAATAAAGTTCAGAAAATAGAAATCAAACTAGTGCTTTTAGCTCTTACATTTCTTTTATTACCATATTAAATCTTTGTAAGCATAAATGAAGTTAGCTTGGTATGGTGACAAACCAGCTACTTAGGAGGCTGAGGAGGGAGGGTCACAAGAATTCAGGACCAATCCAAGGCAACACAGCGAAATGCCATCTCTACAAATAAAGTTCTAAAGGAAATACCACTTGACATACACTGAGTGGAGAGAAGAAACAATAAATAGGATACTCAATAAGGTTTAGGAAAAGCAAAACAGAACTTCACTTCCATAGTGATAGGTCCTAATTCCCATGTCTCCCTTGATAAAGACTCTTCACCACTGCAATTAAAAAAAAAATCATTAGTAAGGCATGCTGTCATAAATGCCTTTAATTCCAGTACTTCGGAGGCAGTGGTAGTAGGATCACTGTGAGTTCGAGGACAGCCTGAGACCACCTAGTGAATTCCAGATCAGCTTGGGCTAGAGTGAGACCCTACCTTGAACAACCAAAAATAAACAAATAACAGGCAGGAATTTTTGCTTTGATGTGGCATATAAATAGCTATATCAACTTGAGCAGTCATTTCATTTCTGCTTCCCTTTTTTACCAATGTAACGAAGTCACCTTCTGCCAGGAAAGCTTTATAGCCAGGTGATACAGGAATCTTAGGAAAAAATATTCCATACATTCTAAAGAGCTAATTAGACATGTGAATTACACTTGTTATCAAGGGCCTAATTTAAAGCAATAATACACATTAAGTCTGTCACCAAATTGAGGAAGAAATCCAACCATTGATTGTTGAAAACAGTTTCTGCTTTTGTGTTGCCTGATATACAGGTAAATCTTTAAAACCCCAAAACAGTAGTATATTGTACATTTCTTTTTAACCAGTGACTAGAAAAGGTGACCACCAGCAACATCCTTTAACATTTGAATTTGGAAGGCACCCACCATCTTGGTAATAAGCACTGTATGAGGATACACAAATATTTCCTCAACACTTCCTTTGGGTCTAGCCCAAAATAGTTACAAATATTAGAAAGGGATGTTGTTAGAGTCAACAAGGGCACCGGTATACAGAAAGGCCTGAAGGTAGAAAACAAGACCATTGTTGTTTTTGTGATGACTCCCTATTGGTAACAACTGTGGGTCATGAGCACAATGGAACTTTGTGGGTAATTAGCCATAAACAAGTTAACTCAGCTCTTTGTTCAATCTAACAGAATGCTAGAATAAAAGCACTGTAAAAAAAAAAAAAAAAAAAAAAAAAAAGAAAGCTCCAACAAGGCAAATACAGTAGATAGCTCACCATGAAACACACTGTTGTCCACCAGAAAATGCCGGCGGTACTGCACACAGCTTCTTTTCTCCAAGTTCCAGTAACTCATTGTCAGAGGATTTCTGGCACAGCATCAAAATCAAATAGAACTGTCAAGGGAAATAGAATAAGACAAAAATGAAGAAAATGGCAGCCACACGCTCACACTGGTTGTAGAATGCCATTAGTTGCTTAGCACTAGGGGGCTACAACTTGGACCTGGACTCCTTCAGTTCCTAAGAAATCCCCACAAGTTTTCCTGAGGCTAGAATGTTGTTCAACACACCAAAACTGTAACTTTTTCAATCATCACCTTTCAGGGCTCACTTACTACTGATTCCTGAGAAAATAAATCTACCATCGTTAAGCAAGTTCCAAGACTGGTTTATGACCCAGACCTCACTTGCATTAACCAGGATCCAAACCAGTTGATGCTAGTAATGCTCCAGGAAATTTCACTAGCAGGTGAGGAAACTATCAGCCCCAACTCCTGAATTTTGTTTTGGTACCATGCTGGTGGACAAGCAGCAACTCATGAAAATGTTAGAAACTATTAAAATGTCCATGAGGCCACAGGTATACCTTATGGAGTTTAAAAAAGCTTGCTTGTCTCTTTTTTGTTTTACAGGTATGTATTTAAGGTTACTAGACCCCTGGGTCAGCCCAGGCTGAACTTAGTGGTTTAACTGGTGCTACAGCAGCCCTCCGGCATAGTCAACTAGCTGTGCCTGCTAAGACTTCCCCCTCCACAGGCACAAAGAAATACAATGCTAACAGAACATGAAAAGCAGAGATCTGAGCTGATAAATTAAAGCCCAAAAGCTGTTGTACATAATCCTAACCCCCTTTGTTCTAAAGGGTTTAGCTAAAGCAACTTTTCAGAATTCCCACTTCCTTTCTACTCACACAATCAAGCTAGGCAAAACCATGCAAAGCTGGCAAGGAGTAAAGCCCACAGGAGTGAAATTATTTGTCATCTGTCCTATTTATTACAGCTATCTATTATTTTATAAAAGTACCCCAGGTGAAGTCAATGGATTGCTGGGGAAAAAAAGTGTTGTCAGTTTGGTCTACTCATTACTGACACCATGGGGAGGTTCCTGAAGCTTCTGTGAGTTTCTCCTTAACTCCCATTCTAAACCATCCCCAAAGGGGATCATACCTAACTCCATCTTGTCCCTTCTCCTCGGGCTCAATACTTGCCTAGACTCCTTCCCCTTCTTACCTCATCCCTACATAAGTCTACTTAATTCTACTCCTTAAGGGGTAGTCCACGTAGAACCACTACAAAATATAGAAAAGTTTCCATAGTTGACTATGGAAATAACCTCACCTCTGCCTGCTCCCTAACCAATACTTCCTGTTAGAAAGACAGCTTTAAGCCAGGTGTGGTGACACATGCCTTTAGTCTCAACACTCTGGAGGCAGAGGTAGGAGAATCACCATGAGTTCAAGGCCACGCTGAGACTACATAGCTAATTCCAGGTCAGTCTAGGTTAGAGTGAGTCCCTACCTCAAAAAAACAAAATAAATCAATTAATTAATTAAATATAAAGACAGCTTTAGAGATGTCTTCTTAAAAATTAAAAAGTATTGTTACTTATATAAATAATGCAGTTGGGGCAGAAAATCTGCTCAGTAATAGAGCACATAGCATCCATACCCAGTTTTCCTTATTAGCTTGATGCGATGGTTTCACGTGTGATATTTTACCCTCTCTGCTCATAGTCAATCCAACAAAGAAGACAAGAGAATCTTAAGGTGAAATAATGTGTACTTGTTTATAGTTAGAAAAACACTTGCACATACATGGTTCTCATCTACCCTCCCCTGCCTATTAGTCTTATGAGAAAGGTATTATTATCTCTTTGTGTCACATCAAAGAAGAGAAGATGTTAGACAGATGGATTTGCCCATGTTACCAAGAAAAGGCAAAATTAATACTTACAATCAATATATTCAGATTCCAAATCCACAATTCTAGCCATGATAGCGATAATGAATGAATTACATATATGGTGGTTTCAAAGTATGTCCTACAGCCAGTAAGTCTCAACTTTACTATATATTAAAATCATCTGGGAATCACTTTGAACTTCAAGCCACACCTGTCCAGTCACATCAAAATCTCTGTCAATTCTCTGGGACATAGACTGGGGCTAGCTTGATAGTAGAACACTTGCCTGGAAATTTGTAAGGCCTTGGGCTCCATCTCCAACATAAAAAGAAGAAAAGAAAAGAGAATAGAGAAAAGAAGAAGGGAGGAGGGAAAGAAAATAAAAAGGGAAGAAAGGGAGAGAGGGATAGAACAGAATCAGAAACAGAGATACAGAGACACAAAGAACTGTATCTTCAGGGCCATAGTAGAGGAGATGCTCATGACTTATTCTAGACCACTAAGTTAGGCAGATACAATATGTGTATGAGAAAAGAAATTCATTTTTCTGTTCAACTTGAAGTTGTATAGATGTGAGCCTCAGAAACTAGAGCTTTTGGCTACCATATTTCAATGCAAAGGAAAAATTTGCATGTGATTAGATATGGACCAGAGAGAAATCCAGTCCTATTGATACCAAGTAATACCTTAAGCTAGCTCTATCCCTAAACCTTTTTGTTAAATGAACTGCTATTTACCTTGTATGCTTTACTTAGTTTTGTTTAAGCCACAGGGAGTGGCATTTTCTACCATCCACAACCAGAGGTATAGATAACCCACCTGGCAGTCATGAGCTCTCTATTTTGGTTTCAACTCTTGTGTCACAAATGACCTTGAATAAGTTTGTTTGGGTTTTGGTTTTTCCAGGTAGGATCTTGCTGATCTGGAGTCTCAGGCTGACCTCAAACTCACTTTGATCCTCCTACCTCAGCCTCCCCAGTACTGGGATTAAAGGCATACACCACTAGGCCCAGCTTGAACAAGTTTTTAACTGGATCTGAGTTCAAAACTATGATTACTACGGACTCTTTCTCTAACTTACATGCAAATCAAAAAATTAAATGCAAGAATCCACATATGAGAGGGAAGATGCAGTGTTTACTTTTCTATATTTGGGTTACCTCACTTGGTACATTATTTTCCAGATCCATTCATTTTTCTATTAATTTCATAATTGCATTTTTCTTCTTTTTCACAGATGGCAGTGACTACCGGAGAGACTCAAAACTCATCAAGATGCTAAGAAGAAACTATAGTTAAACACTCAGCATTAAGTGAAACATCTTGATCACAACCACCAAAAGTCAGGGAACAATCCAAGAGGTGACAGAACAAAAAAATGTAAGAGCCAGAAAGGTGGGGAGGAGTGATTTGGAATGTTGTATTCTGAACACAAGGTGGCTATTACATTCTCGTCCTCACAGTGGCTGCCATCATGTTCACTATCTTGAGGCTATTAACATTTTGTCATGGATGCTGAATGAAGGCAAAAAAAAAAAAAAAAGACATTAAAATGGTAGACGGCTTGTAGAGGGCCTTGTCAGTGGGAGAAGACCATTCAGTGGAAGGGGCTTGTGGGATAGGGGATGGGGTACAAGAGAATGATGGGAGGGATTATGATTAAAATCTATTACATACATGTATGAATATTAAATAGGGGTGGAGAGATGGCTTAGCGGCTAAGCACTTGCCTGCAAAGCCTAAGGACCCATGTTCAACTCTCCAGGTCCCACATAAGCCAGATGCACAAAGTGGTGCACGTGTCTAGAGTTCAATTACAGTGGCTGGAGGCCCTAGCGCTCCAGTTCTCAATCTCTCTCTCTCTCTCTCTCTCTCTCTCTCTCTCTCTCTCTCTCGCTCTCGCTCTCTTGCATAAAAGAAAAAAGGTCAGTTTGTTGGGCTTGCCTCAAAACAAAAATTAAATATATAGAACAAAAAGATGACAATTTTTACTTGGTCCTTCTTACAAATATGTTGCATTCACAATCTTTGTACTTACTGAGAAGTGTTCCCTCCACACCATTTGGAGGTACATTTCAGCAAAGCAAAACCAAACAACTATCTTTAGTTTTAGAATTCCCTCAGCTGCTTTAAAATGTTTGCCAAATTTACATTACAGTTTTAACATATGCTTTATGAAACACTACAGATCTGTCTGAGAAAATATGGAGAAGTGCTGACTAGCTCTCACAGTAATGTTCATAAAGCAATAAGCACTTTGATAAAGGAAGGCATAAGGGAAAAGGTCTTAAAAGTCTGTCCTGCACCTCACAGCCTCTCACACAACATAGGTTTTAGAATTCCTGTGCCTAGGTGTCTCCAAAACTGAAAATTCAAACTGAATCCAATATGGAACTAAGATTTCAAAGAAACTTGTTACTCTCTCATTTTCTTTTCACTAACTTTAAAACAAGCAAATGAAGAGAATCACACAAAGCCAGGTTGGGTGGGAGAATCAGAGTTTCTCTTTCTCTAACCAGGCTCAGACCAACAGCTTCGAAAGCAGTTCAGAAGCTCTGGGTCAGGCCCAATACCATTGGGACCCATATCACCCAGCCTGTACTATAAGCCTTTACTAACTTCCACTTCCCATTGGTTTCCAAGCACCATCAAAATGATTGCTAAAGTACTCTATAAACAGCCAGATTTCTTAACCCCTTCTCAGCTATGCACACAGAAAGATAAACAAAAGTGCACTTTTTTTGTTTTTTTTGTTATTTGTTTTTGTTTTTGTTTTTTTTAGGTAGGGTTTCCCTCTAGCTCAGGCTGACCTGGAATTCACTATGTAGTCTCAGGGTGGCCTTGAACTCACGGTGATCCTCCTACCTCTAACTCCCAAGTGCTGGGATTAAAGGTGTGCACCACCACACCCAGCTTGTTTGTTTTTTAAGGCTAACAGAAGATACCACTAAATCCCATGTTTCTGGTGTGTTTTATTTTTTTTAAAGGAGCTGATGATTCTCTGACTTAGTTGAGCAATGAGACTCAATCAAACCTACTAAGACACATGCATACTGCACTTTAAAGGTTGTTTTGGGCTGGAGTGATGGCTCAGCAGTTAAAGGCACTTGTTACCAAAGCCTGTCATCCTGGATTCAATTCGCCAGAGGCCATGTAAAAAAAAAAAAAAAAAAAAAAAAAAAAAGATGCACAAAGTGGCACATGTATCTGGAGTTCATTTGCAGCACCAAGAGGCCCTGGTACATCCATGCCCTCTTGTTCTCTCTCTCTGTCTCTCTCTCCCCTTGAAAATAAAGCTGGGCATGGCCAGGCACATCTGTAACCCCAGTCCACTGAGGACAGAGATTGGAGGATCCATGGGTCTTGCTGACCCAAAGCAACTGCTCGGGATGAGGGACACACCCCATCTCAAGGATCTTTGGTTGAGCAATAGAGAAGGACACCCAAAATGCTCTTCTGGACTCTTCAGACACATGCATATGCCACACAACACACATAAAAAATAAATATATAAAAATAAAATATGATAAATCATCAGAGCTTGAAAGAATCCATACCTCTTGGTTCAATAATTCATCTTTTGGAAATATACAAAAAATAAAGATATAGATCAAAATGAATACAAAAAGATATTCTCTGTGGTCTTGGTATGTTGCCAGTGAGGTTTTTCAGTAATATAGCCCATCTCTAAGCCCAGTAGATAAATTACTTCCTTCCTACTGCTGTGAGATGAAGTGCTTTTGCCATGCTTTCCACTTCATGGTTCAATTTTCCCATAAACTATAAGCTTAAGTAAATCCATTTCTTCTGTAAACTGCTTCTAGTCAGGTATATTTTTTCCAGCAATGAGAAGGTAACTATGAAATATAAAGTGATTGGCTAGGATATACAAGGCCCTGAGTCTAGTACCTCTATTGTCTTTCCTTAATTCTTTGAGGCAGGGGCTCTCCCTGGATCTGCAGCTCTTTCCTTTTCAGTGAGGTAGGCTGAACAGGGAGCCCCTGTAATCTTCCTGTCTCTGCCTTCTTTCAGCTCTAGGATTATAGGCATGTGTAGGCATACCCACTTTTTATGTGGATGCTAGAGATTAAACTTAGGTCCTCATGCTTACACAGCAAGTGCTCTTATCCGCTGAGCCATCACCCCAGTCCCTAAATAGGAATTTTCTAATGTCAAATCAATTCCAAGATAAATACAATCTAGTCTTTTCGTACATTGTTGAATTTGCAATGTTAATATTTTGTTTATGATGTCTACTTATATGTTCCTAAGGAAATTTTCACCTACAATTTTCATTTCCCTCATTGTCATTACCAGGTGATATTTTTATCAAAGTTATCATAATAGCTTTATAAAATGAATTTGCATCCCATGCATGGAACAATTTTTCCTTGAATATTTAATGAAATTTGCTAATAAAAAACATTTTAGGTGTGGTGGCACATGCCTTTAATCCCAGTACTTGGGAGGCAGAGGTAGGAGGAGCAACTTGAGTTTGAGGCCACCCTGAGACTACACAGTGAATTCCAGGTCAGCCTGGGCTACAGTGAGACCCAAGCTCAATCAAACAAACAAACAATTTTAAATCTAAAAAAATCTTTGCCTAGACTTTTCCTTTGTGGAGATATATTTAACTACTGGGTTCCTTTATTTAAAAAGTATAGCAAAATTGAGGTAATTGAGGCTCAGAAAGACAAATGCTGCCTGCTTTCTATCACATAGGGATTCTAGTTTCTAGTTTCCAAATATGTGTATTTAGGTAGGAACAAGTGTGAGTAGAGACCATGAAATTAGGAAGGGGCTGATAATGCATAAAAAATAAATAATAGATAGACATATCATCTTAAAGATAGACATATCATCTGAAAGGGAATAGACCTGCTGGGTATGGTAGCACATGTCTTTAATCCCAGCACTCGGAAGGCGGAGGTAGAGGAGGATCACCTTGAGTTCAAGGCCACCTGGAGACTACATAGTGAATTCTAGGCCAGCTTGGGCTGGAGCAAGACCCTACCTACCTCAAAAACAAAACAAACAAACAACAAGAAAAAGAAAACCTTAAAGGCAATAAGAAATAGCTTATTCTAGAGCCAAATATGAAGGAACATGGCCCAGAAACATGGATTTAGATTACCTCCAATATCATATTCCATCATGTTAAAAAAATTCATGAAGTTTTTATAGTAATAGAACAAAGAAAGTCATAAATCACAATACTTTTTAAACACATTGGTCAAGACAGAAGATAGGTGGATGACAGTCAAGTGAGGAAATCCCTCCTATAAGCCACAAATACTATCTGATGAATATTCTCAGCTTTTGGATTGTTGGAAGCTAGAGGTCTGTTTGTACATTCCAAAGGGTTTACCTAACTGACACAAGATACTAGGTTAGACAGAGTTGGGGAATGAGTGATTACTTAAGAGGCTAAGATAGCCCAAGATAACTTGGCTTTGGACTTATAACATTCAAACTTCCCACAATCACTAAATTTTAATCAGTCTTGAATGCTTTATGCAGGTGTGGCTTCTTTCCAGCAACAAAGGTTTTAGTTCTATTCACAGTGTCATGTAGAAAAAGAAAGAGGCTTTAAGGGGCCCAGAGAGATGGCTCAGCCATTAAAGAGGCTATAAGTATGAGCATAGGGAGGTTAATAGAACACTCAAGATATGAAAGTTGAAGCTGGGCATGGTGGCACACACTTTGAATCCTAGCACTTATGAGGCTAAAGTTGGGGGATTGCTGTGAGTTCAAGACAAGCCTAGACCTACAGAGTGAGTTCCAAGTCAGCCTAGGCTAGAATGAGACCCTACCTCAGGAAAAAAGGAGAAAGAAAAAGGAAAAGCGTAGAGATATGAAAGTTGAAGAAGGAATATTGGCAGTGGAAAGGAATAAGTGTGGGGGGGGGCAGGGAAAAGGAGAACAAGAATCAAACAAAACTGATTATATATATAAATGCCATAAGGAAACATGTTACTCTGTAAGCTAATTAGAAACATACTTTTTAAAAGTATTTTCTTTATTTATTTGAGAGAGAGAGAATTGGCACACCAGGGCCTCCATCTACTGAAAATTAACTCCAGAACCATGTGCCACCTTGTGCACGGGGGAACTGAACCTGGGTCCTTAGGCATCACAGGCAAACACCTTAACAGCTAAGCCATTTCTCCAGCCCTGAAATATACTTTTCAAGTGATGGTTTAGCTAAGTATTTTAAAAGCTCAGAAAAAATAAAAATACATTTAAAATCATAGCAAGAATTATTTTGTCCTATGTCAATATTGCTAGTTTTCTTTTAGTTTTTAATCAATCATTTATCTTTTTTCATTATCTTACTTCTGAACTTTATGTTTTAGACATGCCTCTTCTCTTTTTAGCTTTCTTGGTTTTTCCCTATATTATTTTCTCATTTCATTTTCATTTTCACTTCTGTAAGTTAAAATGTTATCTTTTACTTTATTTCTATTTATTGCTAAATTTTAGTGGTTGACTTAAAAGTTTTAACATACTTTTATCAAAGTCTAAATTATACATACAGGGTCTCCTCTAGCTCAGGATGGCCTTAAACTCACTATGCTGAGGATGACTTTGAACTTCTGACCCCATTTTCACCTCTTCAGTGATTGGAGTACAGATATGCACTGTCATGCCTAGTTTATGCAAAGCTGATGATTGAACTCAGGACTTTGTGAATTCTAAGCAGGAGCTCTACCCATTTAGCAACATCCCCACCCCCAATAATTGATATCTTTAACTTCCCAACTACCCCAGAACCTTAGGACATACTAATTTTATGAGCTTTTAAACTTATATCACTATTTTTAATGAAGATATCATTATTATTTTTTATAAAGTCAGAATGTGTTTCCACTCACAAACTTTAACTCTCCAGTTTTCTCTGATCCCTTTCCATTTGGGTATAATTTTCTTCTCCTTGAAGTATATCCTTTTTCAGTACAGCTCTATTGGAATAAACTCTTGTTTTTTAATAAGCTTGGATTGTTTTATTTTGTCCTTTTTTCAGATATTTTTATGGAAATAGAATCCTATGATGGCAACTAATTTTTCTTAGTGCAGTTTCCTGTCTGCTGACTTTTGTGGTTGCATTCTCATAATAACTTATCATGCCTTTGAAGAGAAGCTGCTTCATCTGTGATTCTGTATATGATCATGTTTTCTTCATTTTTCTGCTCTGCAATTTAATTATATTTTGTCTATTTTTTTTTCTTTACTTATCCTGACTTCAGGAATATGTGATGATTTCTTGAAATGTCAGCCATTATTTCTCTCTCTCTCTCTCTCTTTTTTTTTTTTGTTTTTTTGTTTTTTTGTTTTTCCTGCGGTTTTGTTGTTATTGTTTTTATGCTTTTTCTGGTTTTTTGTTTTTGAATTTTTATTTATAAATATAAAATTTTATATACATAAGCATTATCTCTTTAAATGTTGTCTTTGCTTGCTTTCTCTCTCTTCTTATTCTGAATTAAAGTTCTTTGGCTAATTCCCTGTTCAGCTAGATTTCTCTGTTAAGAAAGCCCACTGAGTTGTTATATTTTCCTTATTTTGGGTTTCATTTGGTTCTTTTTCTTTATAATTTCTTGTCCTCAGCTATAATTTTTTTGGGAACATGAATATTTTTCTAAGAGGTGTTTACTTGGCTTCTAATTTCAGTGATGAGAATGCTATAGTATAATAAGGGTTATCCAAAAGAGGCAGGAAAAAAAAAGAAATGTCTTCTGCCTGGTACAAATTTTCAGGACCAAATAAGCAGGTGCATTTGCTCAGCACCACTGTTATTTTGTTATTCCCTTTGTTTGATACAGGGCCTTATTATGTAGCCTGCCTGGCCTGGTACTAACTATGTAGTCTACACTGGTCTTAAACTCATGGAAGTCCTCCTGCTGTAGCCTTTCAAGGGCTGAAATTAAAGGCATGTGCCACCACAAATTGGAAAGAAAATAACTGTTAGGACCCTTTCTCATGTTTCATCCCACCTTGTGTCTCCTGAAGTCATGAAAACTAATGTTGAAATAACTGTCAAATTGTTTGTCAAATGTCTTTAAGATAAGATCCACTTTCATTGCTTAACTGACCCCTGTTTACCTAGCTTTTGGACTGAGTTTGTTTTAATTTCTTATTGGAGCATTGCACCTAAGAAAATGATCTTTTTATTTCATCTAGCACTATATAAAATTACTTCACTGTGAGTGTTATTAGAAACAGAACCAAACTTTCAGAATACTCACTCAAAGCCTTAGAGTGTATAGTTTGACAGTCAAATCAGGACCTGATGCATCTCTAAAATGTATTAACTTAGGACCTGCTACTTGGTAACAACTACTAATATGCTTTAGAACTTCCTGTGCCAGTATCATTGTAAGCAATTTGCAATTATTATTTTATGTAATCCTTCTATTATCCCAAGGACAAAGTATCACAGATCGAAGAACAAATACAGAGATTAAAATTTACCTACAGCTATCAAGTGATAGCCCTAGGCTTCAAAACCTGAGAAGAGCAGATGAATCCATATCAGTGCCATGTTTTTAGTCTTCTCAGCTTCATCAAGTGCTGGCACTATAGGGCTAAGCATACACAAGTGAGATATTTGATTAATAAATTGATTGGGAGCAGCTATAGCCTTTTATATTGCATGGGTTCCTGAAACACTTCAATTTTGGGTGACAAATAGAAAAAAGTGCATCCCTCATGTATCCAATTGATGTTGTAAAAACTATTCTTGGTTATCAAGAAAAAAGTAATCTTAGTCCATTTTCTGTTGTTATGGGCTGGAGAGATGGCTTGGAGATGGCAATGCCTGCCAGCCCTAGTTCAACTCCCCAGTACCCACATAAAGCCAGATGCACAAAGTGGCACAGGCATCTCAAGTTCCTTTATAGTAGAGCCCAATCTCTCTCTCTTTCTCTCTCTCTATCTCTCTCTCTCATGCATGTGCACGTGCACTCACCTTGCAAATAAATAAAAATTAAAATTAAGAATAAAGGTTCAAAAATTGGGTATAGTAATACCTGTCTACAATCCCAGAATTTGGAGGAGTAGTTGAGAGTGGAATCAGGAGGATTAGGAATTCAATGCTAATCTTACTGCATGGTTCAAGGATGGCAAGCTACACTTTCTCAAAAAAAGGGGGGGGGTGAGAGAGATGGCTTAGTGGTTAAGGTGCATGCCTGTGAAGCCTAAGGACCTGGGTTCGATTCTACAGGTCCCATGTAAGCCAGATGCACATGGTGACTCATGCATCTGGAGTTCATTTGCAGTGGCTAGAGGCCCTGGCATGCCCATTCTCACTTTCTCTATCTCTCTCTCTTTTCTTCTCTCTGTCACTAATAAATAAATAAATAATAAAATATTTTTTTAAAAGGTAAAGGCTTATTTTGGTAAAGTTTCTGGAAACTAAGAAACCTAAAAACATGGCATTGATATGGGTTCATCTGATTTTCTCAAAGTAGAAAGCAAACAAGATCAGGCAAAGGAACAAAACAGGGAGGGTGGTACTGGTCTAGTCCCACTAGAGCAAGAACTTAGTCCCCCCCCCAAAAAAAAGAAAGGCATTATTCTCATCTAATTGAATCTTAAAAGCTTGTCTCCCAACTCTACCACAAGGTCAATCAAATTTTAGTATGGGTTCTGGTAGAGACAAACCAATTCAAACCATATCAAACACCAAGGTACATTATTAGCAGGCTTGTTAAATACAATGTACTATGATTAAGAACATATAAAGATATTAGCAGGCTAGAAGTGTAGTTTAATAGTCTTGCCTATCATGTGCAAATCCTTGTATATAATCCCCAGCACAGCACAAAGAAAAAACAATGATAACAAAATGGCAAAAATATGTAGTCAGCTCCATGTTGCTGAACAAACATCCAACCAGCTACAGTTTATGGGAGGAAGGGATTTATTTCAAGCTTACAGATCCAGGGGAGGTTCCATCACTGGTGAAAGAATGGCTAGAGAGATGACTCCACAGTTAAGGTACTTGCCTGTAATGTTTAATATCCTGGATTCAATTCCTCACTACCCACATAAAGCCAGATGTACAAAGTGGTGCATGTATCTGGAGTTCATTTGCAGCAGCTAGAGGCCCTGGCAAATCCATATTCTCTTTTTCTCTCTCTTGCCCTCCCTCCCTCTCTCCTTGCAAATAAATTAGTAAGATAGTTTTTTTTTTAATATTTTATGTGTTTATTAATAGTGAGAGAGACAAATATAGAAAGAAAAATGATGGTCATGCCAGGGTCTCCAGCCATTGCAAAATAACTCCAGACTCATGTGCTACCTTGTTCATCTGGCTTATGTGGGTACTGGTGAATTGAATCTGAGTCCTTAGGCTTCACAGACAGCACCTTAGTCACTGAGCCATCTCCCCAGCCCCAGTAAAGTACTTCTTTTAGACATATGAAAAGCCTACTTTTTCAGATAATTGCACATCCAGAAGCCATAGATTGTTGCTAGAAAACTTTTCATTGCCAGGGATGGGACACCTTCCAGTGAGTTGTTGGCCAGGGAGGTCCATGTTGCCTCCAAAACATTACAGGCTATTGCCAAGGCCCTTGGTTTCCCACAAGAAACATATGGCAAGACTGTATTGCTGAAGACTCTACATACCTAGGAGGCAAGGTCACTGAGAAATCAAGCTGGGGCTGAACTGAAAACCTCCTCCCTGTAGACCAGCTGACTGAAAGCTGGAGAAAGCTGTACTGTATGCAGCCTTATGGGAGACAGAAATCATTAGAGGTGAAAACAGTGGACACTGGAAGAAGCCTCAAGTTTTGCCAGACAGGCCAAATGATCAAATGTGTGCAATAGTGGCATGTCTGTTCTGGGAGAAACCAGTTGCTCTCTAATTGGACTTGAGGCCTGCTCTATGGGAGGGAATACATGACTGGTACTGTAAACCTAATCAAAGCTTATGAAAGGGCTGGAGGGATGGCTTAGTGGTTAAGGCATTTGCCTGCAAAGCCAAAGGACCCAGGTTTGATTCCCCAGGACCCACATTAGCCAGATACTCAAGGGGGTGCACGTGTCTGGCATTCATCTGCAGTGGCTGGAGGCCCTTGCGCACCCATTCTCTCCCCCCTGTTTCTCTGTCAAATAAATAAATAAATATTTTTTTTAAAAAAATAGCCTATGGCAAGGGAGGTCAAGAGCCTTAGGGGTATAAAGACTGCTCTTGTCTAGTTAAATGTATATATTATGCTCACCAAACTACCCTGTGAGCACTACATTTAATGTTCATATTCATATATTAATGCTATTCTCACTTTTGGTTAGAGAAGCTTCTCTTTTCAGATGGTGGTGACCACAGGACGGCCCCAAAAGGCAAAATAATGCTGAGAAGAAGTGATGGAGGGGTATCCAGCACTGAAACATCTCTATCATATCCTCCAAACCTCAAGGTCCACTGCAGAAGAGCTGGTGGAAAGAATGTAGTGCTACGACTCCTTACAATGCAACTGTCCGGACAGAAACTGGCCTCGATGTCCACAACCTCACAGTGCCTAGCAATACTTTCACAAGACCCTCATAACAGGAGGAAAAGATGATGACATCAAGTAAAAGAGAGAGGGAAGGGATATTATGGGTAGTAGAGTTGTGAAGGGGAAAGTGGGAGTGGGGAGAAAATTATCATAGTTTATCGTCTGTAAGTATAGAAGTTGTCAAGAAAAAAGTTATACATTAAAAAAAAAAAAAAAGAATTAAGGTCTGTAAAGATGGCTCAGCACTTAAGGTTCTTGCCTGCAAAGCATAAGGACCTGGATTTGACTCCTCAGTATACAGATAAAGCCAGATGCACAAGGTGATGCCTGTGTCTGGAGTTGTTTGCAGTAGCTAGAGGCCCTGGTATGCTCATTCTCTCCCTCCTTGTCTCTCTCTCTCCCTCTCTCTCTTTGCCTCTTTCACTCTCACACACTCTCAAATAAATAATAAATAAATAAATAAAAGTTTTAAAACTGAAGAAGCTTAGAAAAAATAGAAGCTAGTAAATATGTCCATTGTACATTAAACTGATTTATTCAAACTTACAAGTTCTTGATTCTTTTTTCAGACATATATGCAACCTGTTTGAAGCTGCCATTTGATGAAAGGTATCACAAAAAGCCCTAATGAAACAAATAGAGAAATAAAGTTAAGTAATATTTCAAATTCCTCAAATAAAATTCATGATGTGGATTTTGGAGCTTTTTTTCTTTAATAATAAAAAATGTTTAATTTAAAGATATAGCAAATAGAGACAGGCAATGTAGGTCAGTGGTAGAGTGTATGCTTAATATGCGCAAAGTTTTGGATTCAATCTTTAACACCTCCAAGCAATAATAATAAAAAAGGGCTTGAGGAGGTAGTTCAGTGATAGAGCACTTGACTATCATGTGCAAGGCTCTAGGTTTTATTTCTAGCACTGTAAAAAATAAAAATTTTGGATTATTGGTTAAAGGTGCTTATTGCAAAGCCTGTCCACTCATGTTCAGTTCCTTATCCACCCATGTAATGTAATGCTGGACCAGTGTTTGTTTCCAGGAGCAAGATACCCTGGCACACTCATACATCCCCCCACACACACACACACAGTCGTAAATAAAATTAAAAGACATAGTAACTGGGCTGGAGAGATGGCTTAGTGGTTAAGTGCTTGCCTGTGAAGCCTAAGGAGCCCGGTTTGAGGCTCAACTCCCCAAGATCCACGTTAGCCAGATGCACAAGGGGGCGCATGCATCTGGAGTTCGTTTGCAGTGGCTGGAGGCCCTGGCACACCCATTCTCTCTGTGTCTCTCTCTCTGCCTCTTTCTCGCTCTGTCTGTCACTCTCAAATAAATAATAAATAAATAAATAAGACATAGTAACTACTTATTGTCATTGACCTATATGTTTTCAACTATTACATCCTTTTGAAATTTCTTTCCCTTGAGTAATTAATATTTTCATTCTAAAATCATGAACACTGGAGGTAAGACATGATATTATAATGGCTAGACTTTGATTCACTGTCACTCCACTATTTCATAAGAATTTTGTTCCAATTCATGGAGGAATAGAGATTTCTTGGGCAACCAATAAAACATCGAGCAGGACCTGAGGAGATAAATGTCCCAGTGAACTTCACCCTGGCCCCAGCTGAAACCACAGAGGAATTGGGGAAATGAGTAAGAGTGCTGCTTTCTCAGTGAACCTTTTATCAGCACAAGGGTGAAGGAGATAGACACAGAGGACACTCAACACCTACTAAAGCAGAGATCCAGAGACTCCTGAGAACCCATCACTGAATAGACTTAAAATGCACCCAACATGGCTCAGGGAATTTTGAGAAGAGGGGACAGAAAGATTGTTAGAGCCTCAAGCTGCGACATTATGCACAGAGACATTGCCTTTCCCCCATAACTGACTGCTGTCCCCACAATGCATGACCCACAATCCCCATGAGGTTGACCTGCATCCCCAAAGAGAAGGGTCTCTGTCTCTTTGGAAAAGGGGTAGGGAAGAGGGAGACGATGGCACCATCATGTGTTGTTTACAAATGAAGTATGTCCATATCTAATAAAAAAAGTTGTAAAAAAAAAAAAAAGGTGTGGTACATGCCTATAATCCCAGCAGAGGTAAGACGATCTGTGAGTTCAAGGCCAGCCTGGAATTACATAGTGAGTTCCAAGTCAGCCTGGGCTAAAGTGAGACCATACCTCAAGAAAACAAAAACAAAACAAAACAAAAAAAAAACACAGATATGGCGGCACATGCCTCCCAGCACTCGGGAGGCAGAGGTAGGAGGATCACCGTGAGTTTGAGGCCACCCTAAGACTACATAGTGGATTCCAGGCCAGCCTGGACTCCTAAAACAAAAAAAAAAAAAAAAAAAAAAAAAAAAAAAAAAAAAAAAAAAAGAAGAAGAAGAAGAAAAGAAAAAAGAAAAAAAAAAAACCCATGTAGGAATACAGTAAAAATATTCATAGTAGTGTTATGTACATCCCAAGAATTTACAATTACACTAGTTATAAAAGTTACTGAATATAGGGCCTGGACATATGGCTCAGAAGTTAAAGGCTCTTGCTTGCAAAGCCTAACAGTCTGATTTCAATGTCCCAGTACCCACCTAAAGCCAGATGCACAAAATGGTACATGCATCTGGAGTCCATTTATAGTGATAAGTGGCCTGGCATACCCATTTCTCCTTCTTTCTGTCTCTCTCTTCTTGAAAATAAATTAAAAAAATAAAATAGTTAATGAATATGGCTAGGCATAGTGATATATGCCTGTAATGCTTATAATTTCAGTACTCAGAAGGTTGAGACAGGAGGATTGCCACAAGTTTGAGGCCAGCCTGGACTACATTTCAAGTAACAAGCTATCTAGGACTACATTCCCTGTCTCATAAAACCAACAGTAAGAACTGTTTTATTTTTTTTCAGTTAATACTACTTACCTGTCTCCTGCTTCTAACACTATTGAACTAGAAGGCAGCTACTTTCCCTTTATTTTTGAAAGCCAAGAATATTTTTTAAATATTTTTATTTATTTACAAGCAGAGAGAGAGAGAGAAAGAGAGAAGAGAGACAGACAGAGAGAATAGGTGGGCCAGGGCCTCCAGCTGCTGCAAATGAACTCCAGATGCATGCACAACTTAGTGCATCTAGCTTTACGTGGGTACTGAGCAATCAAACACAGATCAATAGGCCTTGCAGGCAAGTGCCTTAACCACTGAACCATCTATCTAACCCCTTTTTATTTTTAATTTTATTTAATAGTTTGAAAGTTTCAAAATTCAAGTCATACAAAGGTATATAGTGAACAGCCCTAACCCTAACCTCTGGCCTCTATCCCTCAGCACCCACTTGTGTTTCCTTCTAGAGATACTCTATGTGCATATAAAAAAATATTTTCTCTCAACCTCTGTTTATTTTTTTCTTCAAATAGTTGTATAGAACAACTCACCTTTAAATTTAAATAAAAATCAAAGAACATCTCGAGAATCCCAACTCCTTATCTGAATACATTACCTTTTTCTATAAACAAATCTGGTTTTGTTTTTGTTTTTGTTTTTGTTTTTCAAGGTAGAGTTTCACTCTCTAGTCCAGGCTGACCTGGAATTCACTATGTAGTCTCAGGATGGCCTCGAACTCATAGTGATCCTCCTACCTCTGCCTCCCAGATACTGGGACTAATAAACAAATCTCTTTTGAAAACATTAACTTTCTTTTCAATAGGTTGGATATCACGGAAAGTTAAAAAATTGCTGTTTTGCAAAAAGAAAGCATAATGTCTAGAAAGCAAAAATGCATACAATTTTACCAGTAAATAATTCACTTAACTTCTGTTCTAAGATTCTGGCCCCTGAAACCTCTGTGACCTTCCAAGTTCCCACCAGGGGTAAATTTGCAGAGGTTTAATTATCACTATTAATGAAGATCTTCTGAGGTCCAGAGGTACCCTTCTCTAAATTGAAGAGGGTGGGAAAAGGGAAATGGGAAGTTAAATTTGAATGTTAGATTTTTGTAGACTGGGAACAAGGAAGTGGAAATAGGTGAAACTGTGAGTGCCTCTCATTGGTTAATCAGTAACTCACATACACTAGCACTGAACTAGACCTTTCAACCTTCCAGCGCAATTTAACGATTGTGCCTGGGCACCGGAATGGCTAGACTAGTCAGTAAGTTCCTTGCTAAATTCAGAAGAACCAGCCATAGAGAAAAGCACTATAGAATGAGCCACAGAATACAACTCAAGCCAGTAATCCCAGCACTGGGGAGATGGAGGCAGGAGGATCAGGAATTCAAAGTCATCCTTCATTACATAGCAAGTTTGAGGCCCACTTGGGCTCAAAGACATAAAATAGTGGGGGGCAAAGAGATGGCTTAGTGGCTAAGGCACTTGTCAGCAAAGCCAAAGGACTCGGGTTCTATTCCCCCATACCCATATAAAGCCAGATGCCCAAGGTGGTACATACAACTGGAGTTCATTTGCAGTGGCTAGAGGCATCTGCCTCTTTCTCTCCCAAATAAATAAATTAAATTATTTTAAAATATAAATAAATAAATAATGTTTTAAGAAAAGAAAGAAAAAGAAGGAATTCCCAAAGGCCTGTGCAGTGACTGAAGCAGGGGCTACATTCAAATGTGCTCAAATGTGTGATGTGCTACTAAGAACATCAGATTATACCTGAGACAAATTCATATCCCCACCCAGCCACCAATGGGCTGTGTGGACATGGATATTCCTAAGCCTCAGTTTCTATTTGGGTAAATCTGGTTCAAAATACTGTGGACCTGAAACCTGCTCAGTACAATCCACTTACAAACTCCCAGTACCACAGTGCAGCAGTTTTAGGACTGTCAGCTTCTAGCCTGACTTTAGATATTTCCAGCAACTGTCCAAGGCTCTTCTGATCCCCAGTTTGAAAATCATTGTCTGAAGATATCATCAACTTCATTCTACTCAGAGGGACCAGTCAGGTAGCTTCTGATTCAGGCAGCTAGGAGGGCTCTCAAGGCAGGAACCTTACATCACACTCTGGCCCTGCCTATTGCAGTTTGCTATGCCTACCTCAGTTGCAGGATTCAGCGTTTGTTCATCTCATCCAATCAAATATTCTCTCTCTCTCTCTCTCTCTCTCTCTCTCTCTCTATCTCTATCTATCTCTATCACTGTCTCTATCTTGAGCCTAGGCCAAGTGGCTGACACACCTGACGCAGGTGTGCCAATCTCTTCAGGAGCGCTGACTCCAAATACTTTACTCCAGCTCACAACTCCACACCTGAGTGTCCTGTGCTGGTAAGACTATGTTCTCCCTCACTCTGGATGCCAGAATGAGAAGAGATAGTTCTTAGTTACTATTTTTATGACCTGTTACTTTCTTTGGAAACAAACTCCTTTTATAAAAATTGCTTTGCACATTTTGTTTCCAGGGCCCATGTTTGTTCTCCCACATAGGCTCCCCAGACCCCCATGGTGAATTTTCTCTCTCTCCAGCCACTTTCCTTTCCCTCCTTCAGCCCTGGAACCCTTCTTCTCCATCTTAGCCCCGGAATTTTTTAAATAAAATGTGTTAGTTTTAAAACCATTCTTCTCGCAGGGCATATTGGTACATGCCTTTAATCCTAGCACTCATGGAGGATCACTGTGAGTTTCAGGCTAACCTGAGACTACATAGTGAATTCCAGGTCATCCTGGGCTAGAGCAAGACCCTACCTCAAAAATCTAACTAAATAAATAAATAAAATCATTCTTCTCAGTCTGGTTTATCCAATTCTTTGGTTAGATTATAGACATGAACTCCCTGTCTGAGGTTCAAGGATTATTCCTGAACCCCAGGTCCCCATAACACAACCAGTAAGGCATACAATATTATTTTAAAAAACTAAGCAGGCAAAGTTTATGTATGATTAAAGCCAAAATCTAAGTTCTGACTGACATTGCAAAAAGTGGACATTAAAATGGCAAAGGGTCCTCCCAGACCTACCACAAGATGACAAAACACCACTCACTTCTAAACAGTAAACAGTTTATAAACAAAGCCTTGAATGTTTTTATGGAACTGGACCCAAATTTATAATCTGCCAATCTCCATTTAGGAAGTGAAGCTTCTCCACTCACAATAACCTGATCAGAAACATTTCTACCCAACCATATTTTGCATAAAGTGACAAATTTGAAAATAAAACCAACTCAGTGTTCTTCATAAATTTAGTCTTGCATTTCTAAGTGACATGATATAAGAGAAGAGAAACAGACAAACCTGGTTTCAGATTCTAAATCACTTCTCTATTCATAAACATCTTAGGAAAGAAAATAATATTGTTGAGACTCATCAGTAACACTGAATAACTCTAACCCTTTTGATTATTGTGAATTGTAAAGAGACATATAGGAAATGCCTCATCATTTTCTTCTAGAACTTTTTAAAATATTTACTAGACCAGGAATTGCCAGAAATCCCCCTTATGTTGTGCCAAAATTGCTTAATCCAAAGTATATTTAGGACTAAAGAACTCTTATATTTATATATGCAAAACTTTTTTAATTTTTTTAATTTTTAATTAATTTTTTTAATTTTGGGTTTATTTTCATTTATTTATTTGAGAGTGACAGACAGAGAGAGAAAGAGGCAGATAGAAAGAGGGAGAATGGGCACGCCAGGGCCTCCAGCCACTGCAAACGAACTATAGATGTGTGTGCCCCCTTGTGCATCTGGCTAACGTGGGTCCTGGGGAATTAAGCCTCAAACCGGGGTCCTTAGGCTTCACAGGCAAGCGCTTAACCACTAAGCGCAAAACATTTTTTCATGGTGGTAACCAAATATATTGCCAGAATATACACTCTCAGTTCCACTCACTATTGGGTAAAAGCATATGAAATTGCTGATGTTACACCACTTTGTATCTACAATTATACCAATTTCATATGAATGTAAATAAGATTAAAACCAGTAACTTTGCAGTTTCATTCCAGTTCTGCCAGTTACTAGCTGTGAGACTTTAAGATAATCACTTAGTAACCTTAATTCCTGGCTTAATTTATATAAGTATGGTAGAGTCATCTTTTTCTGCTCTACAATGACTTCAAGGCATGGGCTGTTAGTGCATCCAAACTGTAGAGTTGGTAAGAACATTTTTAACTTTGCCATAAAAGTTTTCTTGATTATTTCTTCCACATCCGTCCTGTTCTCTTCTACTTTGAAGTGCATAAGATAGAAACTTTTATGATGATAACATAAAGCTGTGTAAACTTCTTCAAGGGTTTCTTAAAATGCACTTCTAATTTGGCACCCACTATCATAGCAATACTGGACTTCTCCCCAAACAAAAATGGTTACGGGTGTCAAAGGCATGTGAGTTAGTGTGCACTGAACTGTGTCTAAATGATTTTCCTTGTGACCAAAGCCAGCCTGTTATAAGCCGCTGTTAGTGAGAAGACAGAACATGCTTACCAAGAGGAAGAGGCACTGTTCAAAGAAATGAGTTCTGCACCACTTGGTCTACATTTCACAGCTGACTCTGATTTTCCTACACAAAGAGCAATAACCAAATGGGAGATGCTCTTCAGCAAACTTCTCTGATTATATAACCTTCATTAAACTCATGATGTGGTGAAGGAAAAAAAAAAAAAGAAGAAGAAAAAACAAAGTCTCCCTAGCCTTTTATGTCCTAGAAATGATGAAAGGAAAGATTTTTCAACCCTGGTCCATAGGTTGCTATTGGTCTTTCATGGCTGTAATGGATTTCAAGTCTAAACTCACTGAAAATACCTATAAATTATTCTAGATTAAAAGTTAAAAATATTTATATGTTCAATTTTTCTTTTATCCTTCTATAATTCTGTGCCCTCTTCTCTTCCTTAGAAAAATAATAGTCATGATCTTTCAAGCATGCAGCCCAACACTATTCTTGGAAGGGAGCTGGCAGGAGGTTCTTTATGTTATGAAACATGGAGCCAGAACAAAGGATTACTGATTCACTCACCTAAGAAACCTGAGAGGAAGGTTTCTGGATTTCTCTCAAACTCAGCACTGCTCTTGCCAAGACTACAAGTTATAGGGCTCAGTCTACATTATAAAAATATAAGAAAATAAATGCATACAATAGTCTTATCTAAGTTGCTCAAAAACAATATTCATTTTTAACCAAAAATTAAGCATTTGTTTAATCAGTTGTTCTGATTTTAGAATACTGAAGGAAGCTCAGTTGTAATGTGCTTGTCTATCATAAATGAGGCTCTGTGTCTGATCCCAGTATTAGGGGAGAAAAGGGGTGGGGGGGAAGAGTACCAAAGGTAGTATCTTCACCATGAAAACCATACATAAGGTTAGAATTATTTCAAAACTCACAATTTTTTAGTATTTTATTTATATATTTATTATTTGAGAGAGAAAAAGAGGCAGAGAGAAATAGAGAGAAAGAATGGGCATGCCAGGGCCTCTAGCCACTGCAAATGAGCTCTAGACATATGCGCCACCTTGTGCATCTGTCTTTACGTGGGTACTGAGTTCTGAGAAATCAAACCCAGGTTGTAGGCTTTGCAGGAAAGCACCATAACTGCTGAGCCATCTGTCCAGTCCCCAAAACTCACAACTCTTAATTCACTGAGGGCAGGAATCTGAAGCTATTTATCTTGTCTTATACATAAATTTCCAATAAATATGTTACTAAATAACTAGATAAATACAAAACATTTTATAAAACTCTTCACAGGGACTGTGAATATAGGATGATGGTATAACACTTTCCTAGCATGCAAGAGGCCCTGCATTCAATCTTCAATACAGAAAAAAAAAAATCACACTATATTATGGTACCCTAACATGAAACACCTTTCTTATTTTCTTTTTATAATTCTATTCCTATAATTATTATGTATTTATTCTTACAATAATTGCTTTTGAAGAATATCAACTGAGAATGTGTCAAACAGAATGACTCGACACATTTTATTACAAATCTGGTACCACTATAAATCCTAGCTATGGCCATCAACTTTCCCTCCCTTTATTTCCTTCCCAGCCTTCCCCACCAAGCACTACCAACCTAATTATCCCATAATCTGCTAAAACTGTAGTTTACCTCCTGGAACCAGCAAAAAACACATGTTCTGAGAAATAGGGAATTGGAGGCCGTTACAAGCGACCTAATAGGTCACAAAATACTGAACCTGAAAATTAAGTTTTCCTGATTTTTAATAAAAGGAGGACTTTTAAAAATATTTGAGCTATATGAGTTGCACAATATCACCTACATATCAATAACAAAAATAGAAAACTTTACCAGAATGTTATCAATCATTTGAAAAATAGTATGTTGATTTCATTTGCTGCCATTTGCTTTACGGCAGTAAGTGAAATCATATTAAAATTTCCTAGTACAAATAAACACTTGCTATTATAGAAAGCAATTTGTTTAAAGGTATGATATGCAGGCCCACGTTGCCCACATGTTACCTAATGCAAGGTATTTTAGGCCATACTTTATTCCAAGAAAAGGAACTATACTTTAAACTTTTATCAACAGTTGTGTTAAATCTGATCAATGTTTATGTATAACTAACTCTCAATCATGTTGTCAAATAGCAATGCGTTTGAGAAAAGTTCCCATCAAGAAGCTACAGCTCCCACTACATACCCCCTTATAAGATGTGTACTCTTGCCAAATAAATGCTCGCCTGAGTGTAAACAAATGGGATTTAAAAGGAGATGGGGCCACCAAGACACAATTTTAAGAAAATAACTCTTAACAGACGGCTTAAGAAAACTTGCTATGCAATATTATGACTTCTTGAAGCCTTCATTCTGTGAAGAAGATTGTAACCCCAGCTCAGAAACACCAGAAGTAATCAAAACGCTAGGGCAGCTGGAGAAGCAATGAGTCTTCTAAAAAAGTCTTTGTTTCTATTCATGCGCATTTTACTTTGGTTCTTTTTGCAGGGCTTCTCCTTCTTAACGTGCCAGTAAGAGGAAGCAGTCTTGCTGTGCCGTTTTTGCACACCATTCTCCGCCCAGAAACTTCACGTATGTTCTCATAAGACTCAGGACATTACCTGACTAAAATTTAAAAACATTGCCAGGAAAATGTCTTATTCGTCTCCACTTTTACACGACAGTGGGGGGGAAGCGTCTATGTTCCAATAAGCAATTTCTCACCACTATTTCCCTTCCATGATTAAAATAACACAGAGAAGGAAAAAGCTTATATATTTGTTTTTCTTTCAGTTGTTTATCACTTCAATGCTGAGCGGTTAAAGCGAAAATGAGATCATAAGTTGACTGCAAGCTACTAACAAAAGGCAAAGGTCTCAGGGAGCGGGAGCAGGGCGCCTAGAAGCCCCGCAGGAGACAAGGCTTCCAGGAGCACCCGCGTCTGTGGCCCGCGGCGCTGTTGCCATGGGAACCTGCGCAGGCGCAAACGCACGTCGCCGAAGCCCCTGCCTCCCCGCACAGCCCCGCGTCGCTCGGCGGCCCGTTCGTTTGTCCCGGGAGAGGGCACCGAGTAAATCCTCCTTCAGCTAAGGGCACGGCGCCTTCCCGACAGGGTTCTGAGTGGGGCAACTGGGAGCAGGAAAACCATGGGATTCCCCAGTTGTAAAGGATAGCGCACTCCGGTTTGACGGGAACGGAGTCTCAGAGAAGGACCCCGAGACTCTCACGTGCAGGTAGCATCCTGCACGAGGCCTGAGCCGGCCCGGGCGAAGCCGCAGCCACCACAGGGAACACGCGCGCTTACACTGCCGGGTCTTCTGATTCAGGAGCCCCACGGGCAGCAGCGCAGTCCACACCGCCAGCCCCCTGCGCGTGCTCCGCCCCGGACGGCCGAGAGCCACCTGCTCGCCCGCACGCTGTCCAGGCACACCAGTCCTCTTTTCCCTCCTTTCCCGCCTCCCTTCTGCCACCCCCAAACCACTGACCTCTTCAGCTCTTAGTCCGCGGAGTTCTAGTCATAGGGGCAACCTCCCAAGTGCTGAGGGGTGATGAGCTACTGGCCTCCGTGACTTCAGCTCCCAGGCCCTGCAGAGGGCCAGCAAGCCCCTCCTCAGTCCCCCCTCTCGCACACTTTTCCCCGCCGGCCAGTGAGCAGAATTCGAAAGAAGCTTAAGAACTGGTTAGAGAACCGGGCACCTCCGCCACGACCGGCTTTCTCATTCAAATCCTCACTCTCACATTGCAGCTCCTCCCTCCCGGTCCCGCAGCTCAGGGGAAATCAGGAACTGGAGCGCGGGAGGGTGGACCGGAGCGCCCACTGCCTCCCCTGGGCTCAGTTGACAGGGTGGACTTGGCCAAAGGTTGAGCACGGATCCCTTGGCATCTGCACCCTCCTAAAGAACTCCCTGCTAGGCTAGGACCCGAAGCGGGGGGCGGGGGGAGACTTTCCCCCAACCTCTCCCACGAGCTGCAACTACGCCCAAATTCAGGAACACCCCCTCAGTTTGGTGCTGTGTGGTCTGTAATGCCTCGGTGGTTGGAGAGGGTTAGGGAGTTTCAGAAACAAAGTCGGAGGGTTCAGGGAATGGAAACTATGCAGCCTTCACAAAATTGTAGAACCACTTCTGAAAGAAAAATTTGAACCACCCATCTTATTTCTCCCCACGTGTTTTGTTTTGTTTTGTTTTGTTCTTTCAAATAAATCATGTTCGTGCTGGTAAACTGAGGTGATCCATTTTGAGTAAAGTACCAGAGGGCGTGCAGGTGGTAAAATACTTTTGTTATCCCCAATCTTCCAAAAGCCACTCCTTCGCATTAACAAATCAATTAATCAGATGGGTTCCAGCGGCTAACATTCAGTGAATCACAGCATGTCTGTGGCAGAGGAAAACTTGCAGAGAACAGGAACTCAAATGTTTGTGAGAGGAATCTACTGAATGAACGGACAAGGGGAAGGACCAGAGTGGGGCAGATGCCTAAGCAGTGGTGGAGTACATCTGCCCGATTCCAGGATTTACGTTTTTCAGCCTCCATTCAACCTGCCCTATTGTTAGTTCAAAGCCTAGCAAAGAGGGACTTAAAGACTCTGCTCCTCACTCACCTTTCAATTTAAAAATTTCCTCCAATAAGAAACTCCTAGGAAAGGTGGCAGCACGGGGTTGGCAGTAATTTTCTGGGCTGTGTGACAACATAAACCAAAGTCACTTTCTTTTTACGTGAGTGAATTTTCTCAGGAAGTAATAAACCTGGAGCCTGAGATTGAAGAGCAAGGCCTGACTGCCTGTCCACTTTGGCAGACAGTGTGTGTGTTGGGAGGGGAAGGGGGATGGCACTGTGACCTCTTAGCGCAAGATCTAGGATTTCACCTTTTCATCCCACTTAGCGGATACCATAGAAACAACCCATTTGTATTATTCAATTCAACAGAGGCAATTACAATGTCACAGCAAAGCACTATGGACAAGAAGAAACTTTATCCTGAAAGCAATCCTGTGAACTCTCAGAAAGAAGAATAAATAACCAGAATAACCACACGAACTTCTTCTTGCCAGAGTATGAGGGAAAAATCAATTTAGAAAAGACAAGTGTTTTGGTTCCATAGGGGAAGAAAATTTCCCTCTCCACCCCCCCCCCCCGCCTTTTTCCCCTCCCCCTCCTCCTCTTCCAACATGCTCACACACAAATACCCACTTTACAAGAAAGTAAGTAGGGCCAAGGGTGTAGTTGCTTAGCGTGCTTTGAGACCATGAGTTCAACCAAGCACAAACAAAAATAAATAAATAAAAGAGCAAAAGAAATTAAGGAAACTTTATGTCATTAAATTGTTTTTTGTTGCATAGGTAAGTTTTTTTTTTTTCAAGATGTGTTTGTCTTGCAATTACTATGGTGAATAGAGAAAAATAAGTAAGTAAACATAAACCTTCAACTACAATTATTCCAACTACTCCCAGCCAGCCTTCTGTGTGTCTTTCTGGAACCACAAAATGTAGGTGCACAGGTTAAAATAAACTTAGATGTAAGGTTGTTTTTTTTTAACGTGTTTACCAGAGCTCTCATATGCCATGCATTACTGACTTTGATAGTTTGATAGTTCCATAATTTTATGAATTGTCAAATTTTTTATTTATGCAACATTTCAAACCTAACCAAAAACTAGACACAATAATATAATTCTTCTGCTTACCCACTCCCACAAACCATCATAGATACAGCTAAAACCCTGTCTCCTGGCCCTTCTTACTGCCACTATTTTACATAGTAATAACTCAGAATTTGGTGAAGTCATACCTGTTCTGAAATGTTTAGTACATATATATATATGTATATATATATACATATACATATGTATACAATAATATTTCTTTTTCTTTCCTTTTTACCTTTTCTCTGTCTTTCTTTTGAGTCAGGGTCTCCTGTAGCTCAGGCTGCTCTTTAATTTATTATGTAGCCAAGGCTAACCTTGAACCCCTGATTCTTCTTTCTCCACCTACCAAGTGCTGGAATTACATTTCCAAGTCTTTGTTAATAAAAACCATTAAAGAAAACTAATTTGTTGGGCATGGTGTTCTATGCCTGTAAATCCTAGCACTCAGGAGACTGAGGCAGAGGATACATAGTGAGTTCAAACCCAGCCTCAACTACAGAGTGATACGCTATCTTAGAGAGAGTGGTGGGAGGTGGGGGAGATAAAGAGGAGAAAGGAAGAGAAAAAGAAAGAAAGAAAAAAAAAGGAAAAGAAACTAGCCACTGACTATAAAGAAGATGCTCTTACTTTCCTAAATTTTCAGAAGCTGGTAAGAACTGTTTTTGCATGGTGCGATAATCAGAGATTACAATAACAACAGGACTGGGCAGTGGCTAGTAAACAAATTTCTTTTGGTTACACCAACTATTCCATAGTACCAGAGTCAACAGAAAAACAAAACAAATTCTAGCATCTTCCTTCACTAGCTAAATAAGAATTTGAGAAAATGAGGCGTGCTTTAAACTTATTTTAGACAAATGTGATGTATGGTAAAGTTCTTTACTGAATGGTCTCTTCGTCAAGTTTTAATTGTTTTTTGAAAAATTTTCCAGGTGTAGGGGACTGGCTGGATTCACTCCTGCTAAGTAGTCTGGAGTTGAATTTCCCTACTTCCTCCTGCCAGAGGATCTGAAGTCTACAGTACTCACTGAAAGCCCTTTATAGGCTCCTCAGATTTAAAGATCTCCCAGGAGTGAAAAGACTAAGATTTTTTTTTAAATGGCACTAACTGGTGAAAGATATGTTTTCCACTTTTACCTTCTCACACACACTCTGAGAGATTCCTCTCATTAATTATACTGGCAGGCTTCTGCCAGATATACCTTTCAAATACTTGCCAGATGTCTACATATCACCTCACCTTGATATTGAATGTGTCTTGACATACAGAAAATCCTGTAAGCAATGCCTCATAAATGGTAAAACAATTGATGTACCTCACAGTGAGCCCACTGTGCTTTACACCTTAGAGCATTTTTAGAGGAAGCTGCACATTTAGGATTTGTGTTGGAAAATCTTTCTAGTTGTTAGGGGAGAAAAGTGCTTTTTATTTTGTGGGGGAGGTAGGGGGTGTTGTTTATTGAAGGTGGTTAGGTATGGAGCCACAGAAGAAGAAACAGACACAGATGAATTGGTGCAGAGAATCTGAAAGTCATGAGCAGTCAGATGCTCTTGACTTCCTAGAGTTTGCTTTTATTCATAAAATCATATCAAAATAACCATATTGTGTCACAAATGCAATTGTAAAACAATATGCTTTTGATTAGTTAGCTTGTTTAAACAGAAACCATTGTACACAAATAATAACAGAATGATTAATTGGTAGTAACATTTTTATTTATTTTTCCTACCCATCTATGCATTGCATTCAAAATGGTAGGAATTTTCCATAAATGTAATTGTAGGGGTCGAGAGGGTACATGTGGGTATGGAAGAGATATACCACATCTGTGCCACACAATGTCATCATGACTAGCATTTGTGATAATTATAAGACTGTCATTATCATGCATTCTATGTCATCTTAATTCCTTCCCCTGAAGCTTGGTACAAGCAGAGCCTATAGGACTCCAATCTATGACTCTTCCATAGGAAGTGTTAACCAGTACCTGACCATCTAGCCCTTTATATTTAGCTCATTGTACCCTTTCGCTAATCTCAATGTTCACTGGCAAGGTACAAAACGGTAAATCAGGAGAAGATTCCTTTGTCTCATTACTGTGTACAGATACAGAAGCCTATAATGAAAACAATCCCCAGGGTGCATTAGTAGAGCTATTTCTTACTATTGCTTACCATGCTGCTTGAGTTTTTGGCTTCAAGCAATACATTTCATGACCTATACAGATTGGCTCTACCCCACAGTATAATTGCTTATAGTTTTTCCTTCTTCTCCAGGGACCAAAGGACCTTTATTATCATATGGTCCAAGCATCCATCAGGAGTCATTAATATACACTGGGCTGGGATCAGAAAGCCAATGTAACTCTTTATTAATAGGTGGATTAGGTATGTAAACCCAATAATTATAACTATCATTATTAGCAGAATCTTGTCCTATGGCGCTAAAAGCAAGCATAGCAAGGAAAAGATTAAAAGATATTTTTGGTTGATTTGTTCGAGTTAACATTATTTCAGTGTCTCTTGTGAGTTTTTTGATTTGTCCCCTTTGGTGGTGCATGACAAGTTTATGCCTGTCCGCTGGAGTCCTGTTATCCTCCAACCTTGAAAGATAGCAATGAGGTATAGGGGGAAGGCCACTCATTTTGAGAATCAGTGCCTTCTGTTCTCTGCCAGTTACTTTCTGTAGCTCCTGTGAGCCCACAGGGAGATAACCTCTATGTTACCTGGCCCACTAGCTGACAGGGTTTAATAAGGAAAAAACTATATGAGCCAATTCTATTAAGGAGTGATTTATATTGTTATCAAGGACCTTGCAAGATAATTAGTAAAATTTCGAATTGGCTACAAAGCCTTTCCACAAAGAACTTTTGAGACAGAAAAACCTATAGAATAAAGTCTAAAACTGAGTGGTTTCATCAATTAAAAAGGTGACATCATATTGAAGACTCCCTTCAACTTGGATAAAAAGTATGCTGTATGTTACTTGACATGCTACAACACTTGAAATGATTAACAATGAGATTCATACATCTCAGAATTCGTCCAACTTCTTCTTAAAACACATTGTAAGGCTGGAGGGATGGCTTAGCAGTTAAGGTGTTTGCCCACAAAGTGGACCCAGGACCCAGATTCGAATCCTCAGAACCCACGTTAACCAGCTTCACAAAGGGGCACATGCATCTGGAGTTCGCTTACAGTGGCTGGAGGCCCTGGCACACCCATTCTCTCTCTGTCTCTCTCTCTGTCTCTCTCTCTCTCTCTCTGTCAAATAAATAAATAAAAGTAAATTATTTAAAAAATAAACATTGTAATAAAGGCCCTCCTAGACCAAAGGAAAGACAACTATGTATGTAGTAACCTTAGCCTGGAATGGGCCCTGTAGCTTGGGATTTTTATGTAGCATCCCAGTAGTATGTTGTCATGTCAAGACAAAAGGAGGCTGAAAGTTGCAGAAAACATGACATTGGCTATTAACATAAAATCCTGCTGCCTTCTGTAATAGACAAACAGACTCTCCAGTGCAGAGTGTGATTAAAAATCAGTTTGTCTTTTCTAGAAGGCAATGAAAATCAAGAACAACCACAATCTATCAAGAAGACAAGAAATGATAACTGAACATCTACCAAAAGTTGAGCCAAGGGCTAGAAAGATGACTTAGCAGTTAAGGCACTTGCCTGCAAAACCTAAGGACCCACATTTTTCTCTCCAGATGCCACATTAGCCAGACACACAAAGGTGAGGCAAGCACAAGGTCACACATGCCCACTAGGTGACATAAGCATCTGGATTCAACTTCAGTAGCTGAGTCTACGGTGTGCCAATTCTTTCTCTCCCTCTGTCTCTCTCTCACTCACTTACTCTCTCTAAATAATATAATAATAATAATAAAAGATGAGCCAAGATTCCCCTATGAGCTACGACCCAGGTGAAAGCACGGAGGAATTTTTGAGATGAGCAAGAGTGTTGCTTACATAGAGAAAGTGACAACCTCCACCAGTGTGATGGTGATATACAATAAGGAAAAGTACCAAAGCAGAAATCTAGAACCTGCTGAGTTCTCTGCTGAGAACTCAACATTAAAGTAGACTTAAAATATGCCCACCAGTGCTCAGGAAATTTTGCAGAAAATAAAAAAGAATAGCCACAGGGTGGGAGAGAATATTCAGAGGCATTGCCACCTCTCCTCATTGATTGGCTGCTCTTACAACTCATAGCCATCAACCCCATGGTGAATACTCACAATCCCATGGAGATGGTCCCTCAATGGAATGGGGGCAGGAAGGAGGAGCAACATGAGCATTAGAGAGAATTCTAATGCAAAGAATTGTTCCTATCTAGGTCATCCCTGCTAAATTTACAAATGTTTATATCTATTTGTAAAATTTGACTTGTTATTCAACACTTTCATTTTACCTGTGAGTCTCAGTTATCATGAGTGATGATTATTAATAAACCCACTGAGCTTAATGTGGTGGCATGCACCTTTAATCCCAGCACTGGGGAGGCAGAAGTAGGAGGTTTGCTATGAGCTCAAGGGCAGTCTGAGATTACACAGTGTGTTCCAGGTCAGCCTGGGCTAGAGTAAGACCCTAACTTGAAAAGCCAACAATAAATAAAACAATTGTCAAAACTGACTTCAGCCTTCACCTTCCATAGCCTAAATACTGCCACTAGTTTTAGAAAAGCCCATGATTAAAAAAATAAATAAATAAATAAACTTTTGGAAACCTGGAAATTGTCAGCAAAAATGACAAGTAAGACAATTTAAAGTCTTGGCATTTATGTTTGAAAACATCTTTGATTAATCCAGATACCTGTGTGGGTAAAAATTACCCAAGGAACGTTGGAAACAGAACCGCAGTGCTTGAAACTATTTCTCTCAGATGAGGACCATTGTTAGAGCAGATTTGGGAGAAGAAATTAGGGCTTATCTCCTTCCTACAGGAGTTCTCACCCAAATTTCCCTGTTCTCTCCCCAATCATATGTGGACACATAGCACAGTCTATGTGCCTCTTGGGGCAAGGAAGGTCCAAGATAGGATTTCCATGCTCATCCTAAAATGGCCAGCTCCTATACCACAATACTTTAAGCATTCCCCTAGCCCTGTGTGTGAGGAATAGCATCTGCTGCTTCATCCCTAAATAGGTACATGTTTGGAATGGAAGGCACCCCATTACCATAAAATATAAGTACTCCTAGGCTGTTGATGTCAGTCACTCATACATTATATCCTTGATCTTTGAAGATCTTTGGGGCACAATTATGGAAGGGTGCTTTAGAACACTCCCAATTTTTGCCTAGTTGTGAGTTTGATGGCTAGGTCAAAATCACTCAGTTTGATATTTCCTTTTGCATCCACCAGGATATTTTCTGGCTTGATATGCCTGTGTACAATGTCTTTTTCACTTCACATACAATCTGTCTGAATACTCAATTGGCCTCCTCCTCTCTCAGATTGCCCAGTGCTACCCTACAACTCATCAGCTCTCTGTCAGCTGTATTCTTCATTGCCAAGTGTAGCAGACAGCTTCAATTTCGCTGAGATGAACTTCCAGACAAGGCACAGATGTGGAGGAAGGAATATTTATTGAAGCTTACAGATCCAGGGGAACTTCCATAATGGCAGAAGACGCTGGTCTGCTTTCACAGGACCAAACACACAGAGAGAGAAGCACAAGCCAAAGCCACACACAGCACACTTCAGGAACTCCAGCTAGGCACACTTTGCATATCTTTAGATTGAAATCTCAAACCCACCACCACACCTTAAGATCCACCCAGTGACACCATCTCCGGCCAGGTGGCAGCAGATATAAACTACAAACCAATAAAACACTGAATATATTGGGGGCCATCTATTCAAACTATCACAGCAAGTATGTATACTCTGTGGTTTCAATGACATGAAAGAGTTTGATGGTGTTTGGCTTCATGATTTCAAGATCCTGACTTCATCTGTGACAAGGGAGGCATTCTTCTTGCCTTTTTGTAGCATCTTAATAGCAAGGTGCATCTCTGTAAGGAGTTGGCAGATTGCTTTTACCTTGGCAAAACTTTCTTGGTCAAGGGTTATTAGGAACATATAATGATCTATGAGGTTCTCCTCATCACAAGAGTTGGCCTTGAGGTCTTGATCCATTGCCACTTCCTCACTTCTCTTGTTAGAAATTTTCAATAGCAACATAAACTTATGATGCCAGATGAAAAAAACTAAAAGCATATCTAGAAGGGAAGTTTATAGGTATAAATTCCTAAATCAGGGGCTGGGAAGATGGCTCTGTGGATAAAGTGCTTACTACATATGTATGAAGACCTGGGTTCATGTCTCCAACACTCATATAAAAACCAGCTGTGGTAGCGTGTCTATAACTTCAGCAATGGGGAGGCAGACATAGAAGAATCCTTAGGGCCTGCTGGATAGCTAGTCTAATCAAATTTGGTGAATTCTAGGTTCAGTGTGAAGCTTTATCTCAAAAAATCAAGAAGGAGTATGACTGAGGAATATACCTGATGTTGGCTTCTGGCCTCCACACACATGTGTACACACATGCATCCATGTACACATGTACACAAGCATATAAACACACATACCACACACATATGCACATGCAAAAAAATTTCCTATATCAAGTACTGAAGATATTCCTCAATGAATAAAATGCTTGCCATATAACTGAAGAATTGAGGAACATGTGACTGAGGAAGATACTTCTGACCTTCATACACATGTAGACATGTGTATATGTATAACTGCACACATGTGAACTGTGACCAATGCCTGACAGAAAGGAACTTAAGTGAGGAAGGTTTTATTTTGGTTCACACTTTGTAGGATCAGGAAAGGCCATAGTGGTAGGAACAGCTAGGGGCCTAAAGCAGTTGGTGCATGTGGTCTTGGCTTACAGTGTATTGACAGTTTCCCATGTCCAGCAGTGACCCACTTCCTCCAGCTCAGTTTCGCCTCCTAAAAGTTTCACAGTTTTCCCAAACAGCACCACCTGCTGGGTACCAAGTGTTTAAACACATGAGCCTATATGCAAAACATTTCACATCCAAACTATGAGCAAGGACCTTTTCTACTTTGATTATCAGAAACAATAATAACAATAGTGATAATAGGCTTCAGAAGTTTTATTCTTCACTGAGCTATGGAGACTGGCATTTGTTAGATAGAAAGTGAATATATAGCATGCTTCAAATTTTGTACTTTAAAATTCCATAATAGTCTTTGAGTTATAGATCTTATCATACCTATACTCAAGGTGGCAAATTATTATTTTTTTCTTTAAACTCACATTTATTGGTATCAGAAGGATGGTAGCCTCTCAGTCATTATGATACTAACAAAATGCTTGGTTGTCCGGGACACCCCAGGGCATATGATTAAAATCTACAGAGCAGAGAGGAAGACCACTTAATTGCAACTTCCACACAAGACACACACCACTGTTTCTCAACAGAAACTCAGAATCCCAAAGATAATGGGTTGATATATCAAAAACCATCCACACAAAAACTGTCAGCCCAAAATCAGACCGATGGCAAAAAAATCCTTTCCATAGGTATGAAAGAAGGACCAATATGCAAAATAAACCTCTTTTGTTTCCACAAGGTACTCTTGGTTGGGTAATTTCTACCAGCAATGTGAACCTGACTGCAACACTAAATTTAACATATGAGGTTAAAAACAACTTTCTGAGGGATGGAAAAGATGGTTTAATGGTTAGGGTTAGGGTCAGGGTCAGGGTCAGGGTCAGGGGTTAGGGTTAGGGGTTAGGGTTATGGATTAGGGGTTAGGGTTAGGGTTTAGGGTGAGGGTTAGGGGTTAGGGGCTAGGGTTAGGGATTAGGGTTAGGGGTTAGGGTTAGGGTTTAGGGTTAGGATTAGGGTTAGGGTCATGGGTGTAGGGTCAATTAATCATTAGAGTCCTGCCATAGAAGTAAGTTATTTATTAAATTAAATAAAGGCACAAACATATAATGATCTTAGGTGTCAAGTTTAGCTAAATCACAAAGCGAACCAATGGATGTTGAATAATATTGCAAAGGAAAAATAAAACACCACTTGGGTCAGGGGGAATGGCTTTGTCAATAAAGGCACTTGCATGCAAAGCCTGCTCCACAGGTTTGTTTTGCCAGTAACTATATAAAAACTGGATACAAAAAGTAATGCATGCATCATTTACAGCAGCCAGTGGCCCTGGCATGATCATTCTCTCCCTTTCTCTCTCTCTCCCCTATGTATCTCTAAAACACACACAAATAAATAAATAAGCAATTACTATTTGGCCAATACCATAAGGACCAAGCTAGAGAAAATCAAGACTGAATTCTGGAACTTAAAATCTGAGGAGTAACAGTATAGTTCATAGTCAGATCTCAGCATCCAGTAAACACATACCAAAGACACAGTGGTAAAGAACATCCTAGCATGTAGCAGAATGACAGACTGAGGGCCCCCTGATATGATGCACTTAGAATACTCACTATCACTTTAGTGATATTCATGAGAACAGTGACGATTTGAAATTTAATCAAAAGATGATATATGGGGGCTGGAGAGATAGCTTAGTGGTTAAGCACTTGCCTGTGAAGCCTAAGGACCCCGGTTCGAGGCTCAATTCCCCAGGACCCACCTTAGCCAGATGCACAAGGGGGTGCATGCGTCTGGAGTTCCTTTGCATTGGCTGGAGTCCCTGGCGTGCCCATTCTCTCTCTCTATCTATCTATCTGCCTCTTTCTCTCTCTGTCACTCTCAAATAAATAAAATAAACAAAAAAAATTAAAAAAAGATGACATATAATAAGTTCAACTACACATTCTATAAAATAAGTGGCCAGTAAATTAAACAATATAAAACATAAAGAACAGTGACTAAGGAAATAAGACAACTAAATGCATTTTATGACTTTGTATTTTCCATAAATGACATAATATAGAAAATCAGGAGGTCTAACTGAGGTTGTATATTAGAGGAGATCAGCAAACATGGCATGCTCCATGTCACCTACTTTCAAAATCAATATGCATTGAACATTGCTACATCCCTATTTACACTAGTTTCTGAACTTAATGTTGTAACAAGGACATTAAAAGCCTAAAGTAATTAGTATCATCCTTCACAGAATAAGTCAATCACCAAGGTAAAAGATGGTGTTATATAGAGATTAAGTTTTTAGACTGATCATTGTACTATGATTCCATACAGTTATTTCCTGTTTATAGGAAATATACACTACAATTTAGTTGGATTAAGGGTTAAGAAATATCCTATAGGGACATATACTATATATGTGATATATATATACATATATATATATGGCAAATATGAACACATATATATATATATATATATATATATATATATATGTATATATATTTAAGATATTTCACTCTATATAGATATATTTTACATGCATATTTACCTCTAAGTAAGTAGCAAAATGGAAAGATTAGAAAAGTGAAAAGGAAAATTAAGCACACAGTACTGGTAAAAGCCATGGTCTAGCATAAATATTTTGTCAATCTGGAAAATTCATGTCTGAGAGTTCTTTGTATTATTGTTCCATATTTTCAAAGTTTTCTAAAACATGAAAGCTGTCAAAGTATGCACAATGGAAAGTGAAGGGGGAAAACGTAGCTGGCTTCTTTTAAAAAATGTTTTATTTATTTATTATTTATTTATTTATTTGACAGAGAAAGAGGGAGAGAGAGAGAGAATGTGCGTGCCAGGGCCTCCAGCTGCTGCAAACAAACTCCAGATGCTTGCGCCCCTTTGTGCATCTGGGTAATGTGGCTCCTGGGGAATGGAACATGGGTCCTTTGGCTTTGCAGGCAAACGCCTTAACTGCTAAGCCATCCCTCCAGCCCTTAGGTGGCTTCTTTTAATCTGTAATATTTTCTATATTCCTTGGCTGCATTTTGTTGTCTCTTTTGTAAGTTTTCTTAAATTGCCTTTTAAATCTTTCTGTAATGAGATATAAATAAAGGCCAACTTATTTCTATATAATTCAACTTTTTTTCAATACTTCTCCTTCCTTGTGCTTTGTAGGAATGCTAATGGTATTCCTAACACTTCTTTGAGATCTAGGAGGTTGTGGAGGGTACTGTTACCGTTCTCATCCCTCAAAATGCCGGGCCTCCAGTGTGTCTGGGACCTCATTTTACTTGCAGTGCTTTTCCTGGGACTCTCTTTTCTGCCAGCTCACACATTGAAGTTAGCCTGTTTTTCAGATTATTCTGAGAAAAGATCATATAATATGTATGTAGGAGAAGGTTACAATTATATTCTATCCATCTTTCTTCTATAAGGTTTCTTAAGATTTCACTGTATCTGGTTGGGATGATCTCAGTGCTCATATTTTTCCGCCGGTGCCAGATTCTGACCATATCATTTAATCTTGTTTCTTCTTTAACTTCAACTCCTCCAAATTGAGTTTATACTATATTATAATAAAGAGCCCATTAAACAAAATATTCTCAACTCTATGCTGACATTTGGACCTCCATAAATTTATTGTTTTTGCTAAAGAATGTCATTGTGATTCTGAGGTCTCTGTTCAATGCCCACATTTGGATCTCCATAAACTCAACAATGTCTCTGCTAAACAAAAGAGATTGTGATTCTGAGGTCTTACCCTTCCAGATACAATTGCTAGACTATTCTTTTTATTCCAAATAGTAGAATGTATTACATGTGTTGCATTATTTTTTTAAAACAAACGATTTAGTATTCATTGAATGAGAAAAATGTTTTGTATCTGATGGTATTGCTCAAGTCACATCTCAGAGCCCTGGAAATGGAAATACCAGAACTCAGATCATAAATGTACTCAGTGGTGTTTGAATCCAGAATCAAAATGCATTTGTTTGTACTTTGGATCAATAGACCAAGTAATAATCCTAGGAAAGTTCCAAATGTCCTATACCTTCCTTTTCTATTTTGTTAAACAGCAATTACAGCTATAATTACAGTAGTCACAAGTGTGCCATCATAAAAGGTGATAACAAAACCTGAAGGCAATGAAGTTGTGTGCTCATCACACACAACTACTTAAATCATGCACCAAGAAAATAGCATAATATTAGCAGTTTAAACATGAGTGACAGGTATTTATTTGCTGATTTTAAGTGATGCACACTGTTGCTTTTTGTGACTTTTTGTTTTTGTTAGTCATGGGAAAATTGTCAAGCCAGACTTTGGACAAGGTAGTAAAATAATGGGTCACTTAAATTTTATTTGTAATTTACTGTGCAACAAGAAAATCCAGTATGTGTTCTATGTGCAAAGAAATAAGAGATTAATAACAGTGGACCTGCAGATTGGCTAGAAACTGAGATAGTTGCCTACGAATTCTGATTTTAAGAATTAATTAGAATATAATTATATTGACATGAAAATAATAAGGAAATACATATGCATATAAGCAACAAAATGTACCAGAAAATTCTCAGTAAAAACCTTAACTATTTTATTACTATTGTTGTTATTGAACTTATTGATAATAAGTCAAATGTACACCAATTATTTTAACATGAATAAGTAAGGCACAGTATTGGTAAAGTGAGGGAAAACACACTCATTTCACATGGCAAAGATTACAAGAAAGAAGTAGTCTTTTAAATATTTTTAAGTAGAGCACCAGGTGGCTGCTGCATGTGTGATGTTTTCTAGGTCTATATCTGCAATATGCACAGGTGGATATTATATAAAGGAAATATATGTGCTTGACTTTGGTTGTCATGGTGCTGTGTGAAGAGCAAGTGGGGTGTGTGCCTATGTACACAGTCTAAAGGAGAGAGGTGCAGTTTCCTCTGAAATGTAACTCATTGAATGTAAAATAATCTTTCACAGTTATTTCCAGAGTGTAAACCATGAGAAAAGCTTCTTCAAAATGGACTGTGAAGTCATTTTTTGATTGTAAGATGACTATGCATTAGTAAAACTCAGATATGTTATAACTTCCAATTGTCATCTTTTATGACGGACAAGTAAAAGCACAGGAGGTAACATACCTTGTTCTTTCTATAAAATGAAAAACAATCCTTAGGTGCAATTAAGAGATTATAAAAAAGACAATCTCTTCTCAATGCCTCTACTAATTGTACAATATCTTGGAAATATATGGGAAATCAAAATTATGAGAGAAATTTGGTAATATTATGCCTTTCCTTTTTCTTTCTTTCAAAAATAATCCTGATAAACCTGGACAAAAGGTTACTGAATGCCATGGGAGGATCAATATGTAGCTTACTGTTAGAAGAAAAGATCAGAATCTTCTTACAAAAACAAACAAACAAAGAAAACCACTTACTTGAAGATCACAGCCTTATAAAATTCAAATCAATACGAAGTCCAAACACAGAAAAATGTCCAGCATAAATTGCTGATACTTTCATGTCACTGCATGAACTCTCACAGGCTGAACACATCCTTAGGAAAAGTCAGTTCATGGATTCTCAAGAGGTGAACTAAAAGTATACATAAAACGTTAACCAGCATAGAAACACCACCATATTAAACATCATGACAACACATACGACTGGATGATTTCCTCAAGTGGCCCTCCTGGGGTGATCAGTCACACCTTTATTCCCCCCCCCACCCCCCGAGGTAGGGTTTCATTCTGGTCTAGGCTGACATGGATTTCACTATGTAGTCTCAGGGTGCCCTCAAACTCACAATGATCCTCCAAACTCTGTCTCCTGAGTGCTGAGATTAAAGGCATTTGCTACCATGCCCAGCTCAGTAACACATTTTTGTCCAACTGGAAGATTATACTCCACACTCCATATTCAATTTTCCATGATGGAAACAAAAGCATGAAATCACAATCTTGGCATAAAATTGATAGATTCCGCTTTACAAGTTCATGAAGAGAAGACATACCCAACAGATGGAAAACACTGTACCACTACACTGCAAGGGAAGAGAAAGAAGACCAGGCAAGGGCACTGTGGGAATGAGGAGGCAGCCGGGGGTTAGAGGCTCTTACTGTGAAGCCAAAGGAACCCGGTTTGAATTCCCGGGACTCATACGAGCCCCATGCACAAATGGGCACTCATGTGAGGTAGGGCACCTGTTGTGCAAGTTCCCTCTCTCTCTCCCTTTCTCCTCCCTATCTCTGTTTGTTTCTCTCTCACATTTGATTAAGTAAACTACTTTCTTTTCCTGGTGGGGACGGGGGGACGCTAATGTGCTCACCACAGACTTCTGAAGATTGAGGGCCTCCTTGGCCAGCACCTGTCATATGTACCTAGGAATTTTATTCTGATTCAATTCCTATTCAAAACACGTCCAGAAGGAATTAAAGAACCTTTGTGAGTGGCGTTCCACCCAGAAGCAAGAGTCCTACCACCTCTGTCATAGGGTGGAAGCAAAGCACTGCTCCTTAGAAGTCCTGGAGTTGTCAGGCTCTCTATCAAGAAACCTGGACCAGATCCATGCACGTTTCAGAAAAGGGAACACCTCATCATTACCAGGGAGAGGGGAAAGTGAGCACTCCACGCAAGTAGACTCAGGCATTCTTGACGATTTTCAAATGTCTGAATGTTTGATGTGTGAGGCAGCCTCACCTCGTCTGTCAGGAGGTCAGGCACTCGTGGAGGCCCTCCTCCTTCAGCCAATTAAAGGATACTTTCTGGAACTCTCTTATTCCCAGAGAAACACACCCTCTGGGCCCTGCTCCCTCACATTTCAGACATGCCCATTCCAGTAGGCTCAACACTTGTAAGTGAGGGGTTGAACCTGAAAAAATTGCTCAATTTGAACAAGCACGACTCGGGCAGGCATATGGCCCTGCCTCAGCCAACTTTGTGGATGGGATAAAACTGACCCATTTTCTGAAGACAGCCGATTCCGTAACCTAGGGTGACAGCTTCGATCTCACCCTAGGTTAGGGAATCGGGAGCTTTTTGGACAGACAGAATGCCACGACCATGCAGGGAATCTCTGTGCGCTAGGGAAAGGAGGCCCCTGACACACACGTGACTTAAGTGGTCACATGCGCATGGGACATGCGCTTACAGGTGAAGTGAGAGACGACCTATGAGTCCTGAACTCCTTTCTAGCTGGAGGACTGATGTCTGTTTGAGGCAGCAAACACAAAGAAATGTCAAAAGTTAGAGAGGGCAAACAAAATAAGAGTAAAACCGATGTGCAAGTTGGACATCCTTCATGCCTTATAGGCCCAGGGCAAAATAGCAAAAGCCAGGCCAGGAAGACTTAGGAGTGTCAGGTTCCAAACGTGTACTCTGAGGGTTTCTGTATGCATTCGCAAGCTCTCGAGAGCCATCTTGACCCGACAGTGGGTGCAGGTGGAATGAAGGACCAGAAGGGTAAGTACTGGAAAATCACAGATATACCCCTGCTTCAGTGGGTAACGTTCACACACATCAAGGAAAATACGGTAAGTTCGTAACACACAGTCCACTGGGAACACAGTTAGACTTTGTTGTGGCCTCACTAACTCCTCACAATCATGACAAATTCAGGCTACATCCTGAATTCCAGTACAGCCGCTGCTAGAGCTCAGGAATAGCTGGAAAAAGCAAGGAAAAGAAGACTAGGCATGGACACTGTGGGAACCACGAGATGGCCTGCGGTTACAGCTTTTCACTGTGTAACGAAAGGAAACCAGTTCAAATCCAAGGGACTCATGCGAGCCTGATGCACAAGGGGGCGCTCATGTGCAGTACGTCACCTGGTGTGCCAGTTCCTTCTCTCTCTCCCTTTCTCCTCCCTATCTCTGTCTGTTTCTCTCTCATATTTAAATAAGAAAAATACTTTCTTTTCATTGATGGGGGGGGCAGTGATGTTAATATGAACAACACAGGTTTATGAAGACTGAGGGCCTCCTTGGCAAGCACCTGTCATGTGTACCTAGGAATTTTATTCTGATTCAATTCCTATTCAAAAAAAAGTCCAGAAGGAATTAAAGAACTTATGTGAGTGGATTCCCACCCTGAAGGAAGAGTCCTGCCGCCTGTGTCATTGGGTGGAAGCAAAGCAACGCTACTAAGAAGTCCAGAAGTTGTCAGCCTCTCTCTCAAAAAACCTGGACCAGCTTCCATGAACGTTTCAGAAAAGGGGACACCTCATCATCACCAGGGACAGGGGTAAGTGGGCAGTCCAGGCAAGTGGATTCAGGCATTCACGACGATTTTCAAATGTCTGAATGTATGATGTGTGAGGCAGCCTCTCCTGGTCTGTCAGCTGGCCCGGCACTCGTGGAGGCCCTCCTCCTTCAGCCAATTGGATACTTTCTGGAGCTCTCGTATTCCCACAGAAACACACCCTCTGGGCCCTGCTCCCTCACATTTTAGACATCCCAATTCCAGTAGGAACAACCCTTGTAAGTGAGGGGGTGAACTCGAAAAATATGCTCAATTTGAAGAAGAACGACTTGGGCAGGCATATGGCCGTGCCGCAGCCGGCTTTCTGGATGGGATAAAACTGACCCATTTTCTGAAGACAGCCGATTCCCTAACCTAGTGTCACAGCTTCGCTCTCACAATATGTTACGGAATCGGGAGCTTTTCAGACTGAGACAATGCCACGACCATGCAGGAATCTCTGTGCGCTAGGGAAAGGAGG